>BQNB010058437.1:16471-37763 GCA_026074375.1 Tanacetum coccineum | reverse complement strand
TTATTTAAGACTTCCGCTGTTTATGCTTGTGTTATGATTATGAATGCTTTTGATGTCACACCATATTTGTAATACTTCTTCCCTTTTGGGTCGGGGCGTTACATAGCTTCTCTGAGGAACGATAATAGCGCCATAAAAATCTCTAACGGTAACATTTAAACAGTGATAAAACAGAAAAAGTCAAATTTCCCGCAACCAGCATTAAAAATAACCTACCAGAATTAAAAATTACACTACCAGACTTAATTTTGGTCAACCAGAATTAATTAAGAGTCAACCCGAATTAATTCTTTTTCAACCAGAATTAAGTATGTACTAAGAATTTACAAAAGCTAAAACCTTATTACTCCTGCCTTTCATCTGCACATCCATGCTATGCCTGCAAAGATTAGTCTAAAACAAAGAAAAACATACTGCAAGAAATTGTATAGACAGAATTAATAAAAACTAACTACCCGAATTAACTCTACTTAACTACCAGTATTAAACAAAAACTTTACAACTAAACCTCCCCTTAAATGTTGCTATGGGTTGATCATACCAATGCTAACCACTAAGTAATTAAACCATGGTCCATCAAACGGTTTGGTCCATTGAATTCTTCAAAATCCTCTAGTTGATCCTTGTTACCTGTCATGTGCCCTGAGCATCCACTATCAAATATACCTTTATCTACCATGTTCTTCAGTGGATGTTCCTGCACATGAAAAAGAGAAATTAGTTTCTCTTAGGGACCCAGGCCTTTGCAGGCTTGGGTCTGCCTTGTGGACCATTTGCATTCACAGTTCTAATAAAAGTAGGTCCACTGTTATAATTGAAGTTTGGTCTAGTGTTTCTCCAATTATAACTTGCTGAGGTCTTAACAGCAGATCCCCAATTTCCCATTACAGCATTAAAATGAGACATTTGTGTTGTAGTTTTTGCAAAGGGTCTTCTTACAGATGAATATGATTTTGAAAGATCCCTTCTTTGATTAATTTGATTCATCTGTGGTCTTTTGGGACTCATACTGTTTGAGGTTTTGTGAGTTACTGGCTGTTTAGATCTAACAGTATTAACTTTAGGACTAACAGCATTAACTTTAGGCCTACCAGAATTAATATTTGTCCTACCAGTATTAATATTAGGCCTAACAGAATTAAACTTTGGCCTACCAGCATTAAGTTGTACTGATCTAGGAACAAATTGATTAGCATGATTAATCCTGTTTGCATTTGTCCATACTGGTTTTGCCACCCCATTACCAGTATTAACAACCCTCTTAACCTCAGCTTCCCTGGCCATTTTCATTTCATAATAGTCACAATCTTTAATCAAGTGATTTAGACTACCACAAACAAAACATTTCTTCTTTGTAAAAGAGTAACCTTCCCCTAGTTCTCTTTTCATCATATCATTCCAATTCTTCCTATTAACTGTATGTGTTTCTTTATCTGTGAGTGGTTGCCTAGGAGTTTTTATGTGTGAGACACAACTAGGTTCAACTTCTTTTGATTTTGGAGCAGACACATCTTTTTCATTTGTTACTTCCAACTTAGACATCTCATTTGGTTCACTTACACTTTCTGATTCAGTTTCAAAAGAGTGCTCAGAGATATTTTCACAAGATCCTTCACTGTCATTGGATTGACAGGAAGAATGCTCAGAAGAATTCTCATCTGACACACTAATTTCAGGTTTTTGAGGACCCTTCTTACCATAAACATACAAAGAATCATCAATTTCCTCTTGTGGTTGAGGAGTATAATCTCCACTTAAAGGAGGTGGGACACCTTTAAACTCATTGGTCTTTGTAAATCTACTGTACGAAGGTTTTCCTATTGAATCCTCTTTTGAACACCTAAAGACAGAAAAATTCATTTCTTCCTCATAACTTAGAACCTCATCATTAGATTTTATTTCAAACCCTAAGCCAAGTTTATCATTTGAACTCATGCCAGAATTAATTAATCTCCAAAGATTCTTGGAAGAATCTTTCCATGAATCTACTGTTTTCTGCAATTGTTCCTTATCTTTGACAGCTTTCATTCCTATTCTCCTATATCTTTTAAGCTT
This sequence comes from Tanacetum coccineum, assembly GCA_026074375.1. Taxonomy (NCBI): domain Eukaryota; kingdom Viridiplantae; phylum Streptophyta; class Magnoliopsida; order Asterales; family Asteraceae; genus Tanacetum; species Tanacetum coccineum. The sequence continues at coordinate 35,708 of BQNB010058437.1, read as the reverse complement.
TTCATCTTTTTCATGTATTTCATTAGCTTGAAATGCAAGCTTTTCATTTAGAGAAAGTTGCTGTTTTTGAGAAGTAACAAGTTGAGCTTCTAGTTTCTTAACAGCTTTACTATATGCAAGAATTTGTGCTTCTTGATCACCTAACTGATTCATTTGTTCATCATACAGTAATTTAAGCTTATTATATGAATCAATGCAAGTTTTAGAACACAAAGATACCTCATTGCTTGAGCTGATAGCCATAAGTGCATGATTTGTTTCTTCAGCTTCAGTGTGTTCTCCCCAATTGACAATCCCATCATCCATTGTCAGCAAACCCATCTGATTCTTCTCTTGCTTCCCAGCTTCTTGATGTTGATAAGGAGAATCTCTCTTCTTCTTTCCATCTTGTACCCCCTTTGTTGTACATTCCCTAGCAAAGTGACCAGTATTGTGACAATTGAAACACTCAAGCTTCTTTTTGTCAAAACCAACAGGTGTTTTTCCATCCACACGAACTCTCCTTCCTGTCTTCTTATAGAACTTCTTCATTCGAATAGCAATCATTGCTATCTGCCAGTTTATGTCCATCTCTTCAATGTCCAAGTCATCAATTTGTTCCAGGTCTTCATGAAGCAAGTCCTAGTCCTCTGATTGTTTGGCAAAGAGGGAGTAAATAACTTCATCAGCAAAACCAGCAAGAACTTCTTTTTTTTTTTTTTTACAGGAATATTGGTTTGAAGATTGTAGAGGATAGGAGTGCAAGTACTGTAGGCACCAGTAAAACCAGACTTAACCTTATTAGTGCTGCTTTTGCTTTGTGAAACAAAAGCAACATTTTGAGCACTTGAAGATGTTTTTGAGGCACCTTGGATTTCCTGCTCAAAAACCCTAAGGTTATTGTACAAATCATCAATAGATAAAGTGTCAACATCTGGTTTAGTTCTCATAGTCATTGCCAGATTGGACCATTGCTTGGGGGCAAAAGATTTGAGAAATTATGATTTGCATCCTCAGTTTGTACTTTAGACCTATGAGCTTCCAACTGAGTAATTAATTGTTGGGAAATCTGTCATATTCCTTTTCTAACCCTTCTGACTGTATATTGTAAATGCTTCAAATGTTGTTTGAAAACCGCCTTCTGCATTTTCTTTGGAAATTGCTATTACCACCAAACTAGTTTTGATGGCTTCCCAAATCTCTTTTGCTCCATCCATTCCATGAAATCTTTCTCTATGCTCCTTGGGGATTTAATTGACATCAAGCAAGATATTCTATAGCCTCCTTTCCTTTTTATTAGCTTGAATTCTTATTGCAGCAGTTATGGTGAAAACTATTTCGAATAACACATCCTTTCCAGTTGAAATTATCTTCTTGGAGTTTCCATTCTGAATTACCTTCCAAACATCATTGTCAATGTACTTAAGGTAATGCTCCATCTTCATAGCCACATATATCATACTCCTACTTCTTCAGAATTGGGATATTGAGGTAGTTTGATATTTTAAAATAAAACAGTTGTTTGAGGAATCACCTGTTGTTGTTGTTTAGGTGCAGCACCAGTGTCTGATACTTCTTCATGGTTTGATGCTTCATCATCACTGAGGTGTTGTGAGAACTCATCATTAGCAGGTTGAGACATTTTGTAAAGAATTGTAGGAGAGTGTTTATTTATGGTTCTAGTGATTCTTCTTACTCAGAGTCCCTCTATTGGCTCTGATACCACTTGTAGGTCCATGTGTTGGATCTATATAGCATTTGTAAGACAATAGCTAACTTGAATAAATCCAAATCAACTATGTTGAAGACATTGACTATGAATATCAATAGTTGTTTATTTGCGGAATCTTAACACAAGTAATTTAGAAGAACACAATATAATTCTAACTTTTGCTATGATTTTAGTAAGCTTCATTGCTTCTATTTCGTAATATAAAACTATATGCCGTAGGTCCTTTTATACTCCAAAGGAACCCTAGAAGCGCTGTCAAAAATGTTTGTTGAAAGGATAACTGCATATCCTTTCCTAAGATATCTCACCTATAACTACCTAAGATGATTGTAGCCTCTATTCTGTTACATAAACAGACTTAACTAAATACGACCAGTACTAACTATAGTACTGCCACTCTACCAGTACTAACTATAGTACTGCCAGACTTAACTTAGTATTGCCAGACTTAACTTATACTACCAGACTTAACTGTTATACTACCAGTATTAAGTCTTTTACAATATATTTCCCAACAATATTTATTTTCCAAATTATGAGCTACAACATTTATACTAATAGGGTGTGTTAACATTATTTCCATGGTTCTACATAACTATGAATAAAAAACGTTATAATACTTCTTGGATTAATAATTGTGTGATTTTAACTGTATCATAAATTCCATAATTAGTAATCCACGAATTTATTTTAAACACAAAATTCAAAAAATCACTAACCTTGAAAATAGTTGTTTTTGAACATAACCTCAATTGATTAGATTTGCGTATGTTTATCAATTGCATCAATCGCCGTTCACATGATTTGTCATGTCTGGTTTTTTGGGCCATATAATTGTATTCTATAGGTTTATCAAATTGATTAGGGTTTTTGGGTTCATAAATTTTGAGGGTTTTTTGATCTTTACGAATTTCATTCATCATAAATCATTTTGATTTATGTTTTGATCGGATTATTTAATCTAGGGCTGGCGGTTTTGATCGGATTGTTTAATTTGGGGGAAAAAGTAACTAATGGAATGTTTGATCGTAATGGAGAGATGTTATGATTTTTTTGTTAAAAGTCAACTTTTATTTAGGTCTGTAGGATGAGTTTAATTGCCAGGTGTCATTTTAACAGAGTTTTGTAAGTAGATCTAGTTGAAGGTAAGCTTGTATTATATAGGGGAGGATGCTACAGAGGTTTATATCTTTAATTATTGCCCTTGCAACATATGATGCATAACACACATCCCCCACTAGAGATGAACAATATCGAAAGTGACGAGACAGAGGGTCTTTATAGATTTTTAATGATAGGTTTTCCACGATCGTGCAAAATTTCCGAACCCATTTCCCCGAACCAATGGACTTAAGTAGCCAGGTACTTTAACAAAAAGATAATTTTAGACTACAGGGTTGGCTAAGGCGAAAGGGTGTAACGATACATAAAGGGTTTAAACACGGATTGTCTTAACAAGGTGATCTAGGGGTATCTTGGCAACTTAAAATTGAGTGCAAACAAGGGGTTTTACACGGGGAGGTCGACAAGTCAGTGTAACAAGTCGATAAACACACACATATAGGCTGTTTGGGTAAATTCCTAAGATGTTACCATTTCAAACTGTCTATTCTAACTAATCAATTAGGTCTCGAAAAGATGTACATGCCAAATTCTAAAGTCTACAATACTACCGGCACACTTATATATTTGGTGGATTTATATATGATAGATGAAAATGGAATAATAGGCTTAACCTCACCAATTGAAATAAAGGGTAATAGTGTGCTCGGTAAAGATTCATTCTAGTTCAGTGAGAAAAACATGTCAAATTTTTTTTAATTGGCATAATTTTTAAAGAAAACTAGAAAATTGAAGGCAAATATAGGTCAAGTGGTAATTCTACTCCCATCCTCCTACTTGGTTTGTAAAACGTCCCTATTGTTCAATTAAGGAAATGAAATTAATAGAATAAGAGTAGAATTAAACAAACGACTCCCCTGAGCGTTGCTCTTCACTTCGAATGATAATTAAATTCTTGAAGACTGTCAATTGAGCAATCTCGCTTCCCCTGGAATCACTAGACAACAAGAAGCATTAAACGTTCAAAAATAAATTTATAATAAGACCTAACTCACTTTCATAGGAATCACGGTTGCATTTAGCATATGCAACAAGCCTTTTAAACAACTTGGTGGCCCAATGGGAGGTAAGTCTCGGTGAGGGCTTCCAGTGTACATAACTCACAAGGTAATTTAAATTGTACAAGGTTTTGAAAAGGTTTTAAACTAATTTCAGGTTTTCAAAAAGGGATTACGGCGTAACCTTGGTTCTGGTTACGCCGTAATCATGTGGTTTGTTAAATTTGAAAATTTTAAATTAAGAAAGATTATGGCGTAACTCAGACAAGGGTTTACACCATAATTACATCTGTTATGGTGTAACCTTGGTGGTTACGCATACATAAGAACCTTTTTACCACATGGCAACGAGTTGAGGAGACCTCGAATTCCTTTTCCTAGCTGAGAGATCCTGCAAAATAGAGTAAGAACGTTACAAAACCAACCAAATTGCATAGATTTAAATTACATAAAAGGATAAGCATGGGGTGCCTCCCACGAAGCTCTTGTTTTTGTTTGAGTCATGAGCTTGACTCCATCCTTATTTACCAAGTAATAGGGTGTTCCTCCCCTCACTTGAAATCAAGTGTGAGTGAGAGTAGTAGTGAACACTATAAGGGTATAAATTTACTACTGGGTAGGGAAATGATAAATTAGAACCATACCGCTGATGAGATTTCATTTCCCTTTTTGTCTTACCGGTTTCGTGTGATGATTAGCATACTTGGTGTAGTAATTTCTGAATGAAGGTCTCAAAATCATATGTCTTTAAGAGCTCCTTTAAATCGTTAACAGGGTTACTATCAATCTTTTCGGAAACCCTGGTGTTATCAAAAAACTCCTCCCCGAACTCGTTCAAATGTTTGTTCAAAATAAGATTAGTACTCGGTGCTACATAATCGTCATCGAGCGTTTGTGAGGCTTGTTTGTGTTGATGTGAACTGTACTGAGGTTCAAAGGTTTGCATCACGCCATTTGTAGAGGAATATCATAATTTGTTCCTCTTCCCCCTTACAACTTTATCCTTATCATGGACTAGTCTGAGTCGGCATATATAGTGCACCATTGGTTCAATGTTAGGTAAAGTGTGTATGGTAGGTTGAGTATTTCCTAAAGCTATCTACATCCTTGACTACTAATGTCCTAACCGTTCATTGTGTTTCCTTCATCCTCTTGGACTTTTATTTTATGAATTTCCTCAGGAATTCTAATCATGCAAACAGTTTCACGAGTTCTATAAGGGCTGCCCATTTATCCTTTCAAATGTCCTAGAAACGATGTAGGTGGTACACGAGTTTGAGCAACTGGTAAGTCACGAGGAACCGGCTCCTTTATGTTTTCCTTACCCATTATCGTTCTTGTCTTGTCTTTTTCACCTGTATTAGTGAGGATTGTCTGGGTTAATTGATAAGCTTTTTCCTGTAGGGTTCTTTGTTGTTACTTTATTTAGTGCCTTATGTTTGGTCTGTTTTTCAATGGAATGGTCTAATACATTCTCCTTGCTGCGGCCTATTTTTTAATTGATTCTTCGCAAAACTTGATGATGGTTTCCTCCAAGGATCCCACATACTTGCTCTGCTCAACTTCCTTGTCCTCTTTTTTGAGAGGACACTCTTTGGTTAGATGCGCCCCTTTAAAAACTTGCTTGATGCATCAAAGTTATTGAGCTATCGTTGATTCTTTACTAGTGATTGTTTCTCATACCAATATGTGAATGTTCTGCTCCATGATTTTTATTGATTTAAGGGCTTGAGGTTGGGTTCTTGTCATAAAAGAAATGATCCCTATAGTGTGAGCATTCTGTAGGTAGAGATGTCTATCAGGTGTAGAAGATCAAATCTTCTAATGATTGTTTAAGATGTTGCGAAATTTAAACAGCGGACTCATTTGTACCTTTCCTAGCATGTTTACAATGTCTCGTCCATCTTTTTTTGAAATTGCAGATTCATTTTTATATTCTTAGATAGTTGTGAAAGGTGTCAATATTGCTGATGAATGCTTTCTCAGAAGGTCCTATGTAGTGACTAACCCTACTGAAAGTTGTTTATCCATCTTAAGGCTAGCACCCTTGAGTGTAATAGGAAAATTTAGCATAACATCATTGTGAGGTTGATGCCAGGGAAGTGAAAAGATCTGCGATCTATTAATACCTAAGCAACATGTTCGTGTGCTTCTCATTCATCAGTACCTTTGAAGAGTTTGCATCTTAATTCCATCAATAAAGTTGCATTGTTCTTGAACTCAAACGTCTTTGCGATCTTGGGTTTTCACCCGCTCCAGGTCTAATGTCTTCTTGGACCAAGGCTAAGGTATTGCTCCATGGTGAGCTGTGTTGATTATCAACCGGTAATCATCTCCATATTGAAAGTTCAACATAAAACAAAAAAAAAAAAACAAAAGAAAAAAGAAAAAACAACTAGCAGAAAAAAACTTACAAAAGAATTTGAAAAGTAAAATTTATCAGAAATTCAAATTATAACTACTTAGCTCCCCGGCAACGGCGCCAAAAATTAGATGCGCCATTAAGTGACGATAAAATTAATTTTGATAATTAATTGCAAATTTTAAATTTTTAAAAAATCCTTCTACCGATCACGCACTGACGAGCAGAGAAACTAGATCGTATGTAGTGCAGTTAGTTGGTAAATCTGAGGGGGGGGTCAAAATATCCCCAAAAAAAATAGGGGGGGGGTGTAAGGCACTAATTCTAATTTGATTTTGTCACGTTGGGAAATGGTTTTAAGATTGATTTTTAAAACTTAAGAAAAGTAAATGCAGAAAAGTAAATCGAAAAAAGTAATCAGGGAGAAAAGCATGCTAGCCTAGCCGTTTTATTACTACTGTTATGATTACGTTTTCCTGTGCAATGTTTAATTACAAGTTTCATTGGTGGGTCTAATATCGACAGACCCGAATTGGCATTTGAGGTCTGTCTTATACTTACTCTGCGATCCCAATTCCCCTAGGATCACACGGGCAGGGGATCCAAGTTTGTAGTGGTTAATCCCCAACTATCCTTAAGACCAATTCTATAATCTATACAGATTATTAACCTTTCTGAAAGAGTCCTGGGTTTTTTTAAGTGTTTAATGTGACCAAAGCGGTAATATGATTAATTCCTACACTGGGGATAGGTGTCAATCTACCCTAGTACCCTATTAATCCCACGTTTAACTGGTAAGTCTAATAACAGGACTCACACCAACAATAAATACATGGCTAGGCCAGCACTAAGAGTGCTTAGCCACTCATAGCAACAGTAAGGCAAGAAGTAAATGAAGAAATCTTAGATTGATAATTCAAAATTCTTACAAACTGAGTTTTTGAATGATTAATGCTAAAATGAAGTACAGTGATCCTCCCTTAGACTTCTGGTGGAATGCTTCGTCTTTTAGATGCCTTGTTCGCCTTTTGGTACTGTAAGGTGAAGAGGTGAAGTGAGTGCTCCAAATGAGCCGAGTTAGGGCTCTATTTATAAGTCTCAAATGTTTTACGATGTAACAGTTATGAACACATTACGACGTAACAATGCTGATGTGGTTTCCCATGTTCCAGGCTTAATTGATGTTAATGCATAACCGTATCGCCATGGTTATGCCATAATGATGACTCGGATACACAAACCTTCTTCAAATGATAGGTTACGGCGTAAAGGTGATGGAGATGTTACGCCGTAAACACATGATGCTGATTATTTCTTTTGTTACTCTTGGTATTACGGGTAACTCATATTTATGGGTGGTTTTGCCATAAAATGCCTTAAATGCTCTTCACTTCTTTGAATTCACGTCCAAATTCTTCGCTAGTCTTTTGCTCAATGCTTGCTTTGCTCCTGGAAACTAAATATAGGCAATTAAGTAGTGTTTTTAGATATTTATAACATATCTATAAGCATTTTCATATGGAATTTGATACCAAAAGTATAAATATTTTGAGTGTTATCAATTGTACCAACTATCTTGATCAGAAGAAACGGAGGCTAATTAAGGAGACATGATGAGTAATCGTTTAAAGATTCTAAAGAAATTATGCCTACCATTTGAAGAAAGAATCGCAAAACTAATGGTCGAATCAAATAGTTTGGAAAAGCCAGCAGGAGGATATAAGATGATCAAAGCCATATGCTCTTGTTTTCTATGGTCCCCAGAGAAATCCGAATGAACCTCCAAGGTATCTGTACAACAAGGATTTATTTTGAAGTATGGGAATTCTGAGGAGTGGAAGTATGTGCTTTCACTTCACAAGATACACGCTGTTCCATTTCCTGAAGAAGATTTGAAAGAAAAGATGAATCATTAGGTAAGAAGAGAATTCAAGACTTTCAACGAAGAAGCACGGTTGTCAATCCAACACTGGAAAGATTCATGGCATAAAATAATGTACAATATCAATCACATAAGAGTTAGAGATAATCTAGAAGAATATGTCTCTAATCACAAGATTAATGAAGCTGTCAGAGTTACTACTGAACAACAACACGGGCTTAATTTTATGGAACAAATTATTATGATAAGAGAAAATAACAAACCATATAGCTTTTCTGAGGCTGACTTCAAGTATCTGAACAAGAATGATATTAAAGATATGTACTACCTTTTCCTAAACAAGAAAGTTAACTACCGTAAGAATAAGTTGCTAAATTCGTTAATGACATTCATCATGAGCTGTGTAATCTAGGAGAGGGTTCATGAGTTTTAACTAGGAATAGAAAGCTATCAGATCAAGATCAACTTAACCGCGCCAACGTTGATATTCCCTGGTATTGAAGCGTGTGATCCTTACTCTATTGTAGATAAACTAAATACGGGTTTGATTTACTTAAACAACAAATAAGAGAAAAGGGTTATGGATTTGGTTGAGATTGTAAAGTGTTATGATGCTACGCTGGAGAGAGTTTTGAAGGAAGTTAAGATGAAGATCTTTGAGACTGAGTTTCTAAAGAAGGCTCCACTGCTATGTGAATTAGACCTTAATATAATGAAAGCATTAAAAAGAGAAATAACAAAGCGTCTAAGACATCATAAGCAGATGAGAAGGTGGGAGTCATTCGTGAATGAAAGACCAATTCTACCGACGATGAGACGTAAGTAATAATCTACCCTTAAGGAGAGATGGTTAGGAATAGAAAAGTGTTTATTATTAACAATGAATTGGTCTTGTAATAAATAGTATTTTAGTTTATATGTATAATGTAATAAGTCAAGCTTGATCAAACTTAAGTAAATGTTGACCAAGTAAGACCAAGTAGGTAGGTAGGACAAGTAGTATAAATACCTCATTAGTGTAGAGATTTCGAGTTATTGATTTGTAATCTCCCTCCCTTCCCCCCATTCTTTTTCCTTTCTTAATAAAAATTGAAAATGTGTAAAAATACTCTCTAGCATCCTCTTTCTAATCCTTAACCGATCCTATTGATATCCAATGCAAACAGGACGTATGTAAGTCAAAATGCGATCTCGTAAAAGTTACATAGTTTTTATTAAGTTTCGACGCTAGAGAAAAAGTTACCATTATATAATTCTCTAGAAAATCCCGCACGTTATCCGTTTTCTAAATGTTTCCGCTTGATTTATTACTATTATTTTTAAGTTACCAACTTTAATAAACCCTATCTCGCTTACTTAATAGTATTTTGGAAAGTTTCTGACGCACATGGAAGATATATAAGTGATACTATAATATTTATGAAGTATTTTATAGCTCATTCGGACTCAACAATGCCCGAAAACCTCCTTTTATGCTTTAAACAGCTCACATTTGTCAAGGAGAAAGTTTATAAATTTTCAGATTTTAGTCAGTTTTTACAAAGGCGTAACTCCTTCGTTATATTGACTCACAAAATGGTCAAAAGCTACGTTTCAAGGAAAAATCACGTTGTACAAGTTTTCTCTTTTAAGTTTTACCCGATTCGGACCCAAAATGGGTCAAAAACACGAAAACGTAAACTGGACAGATTGTGTCGAAAATAGTTTTTGGTTGGAAAAGTTACTAGTTTTTATCCGATGTTCATTTGGTCGTAACTCACTCGTTTTAAGTCCGTTTTTAGCAATCTTTATATTCACGCGTTCGTATTTAAGTGTACTAACATATTTGTAACGTTTTGACTTTTTAAAGTGGATTTAACAACTCGTTTTATTTCATAAAAAGTCTGGACAACAAGTATTTTACCCCAAAACTACGTTATAGTTTCAGCTGCAAACATCACAACTTCATTTCTAGCCTAAATCCCTTCCACCGATTGTTACCAACACTCAAACAACTTCAAGACTACATATCTCTTCCATCGATTGTTACAATAACACTAAAAACCACTTTAACACATAAAATCATATTTTTAACCTAAAAGTACAATAATATTAAAATTAAGTTCCAAAAACACAAACAAGTTGTGCAACCATTTTTATTTGTTAGTTTCTTTATAAAAACCCTTTTACACAAACATGATGATGAGATGTGTGCATAGATGAGAATATGTGAAAAGTATGAAAGAAATATAGGAGTTTTCTTACAAGAATGAAGAGAAAGCAACTTTTGGCTGAGTGTTAGGGTTTATTAAGCCTTTTTAAATCACAACTTTAATTTGAAAATAAGTTTTTAAATTTTTTCTATATTCTTAATCATCAAAATTTAAATGAGCCAAAATGACCATAAGATCTTAACTTTTGAAACAGCTTAAGCTCCTCACTCATGGTTGTTTTAAGTTTTACAAGAGCCAAAAGAGAGACCCTTTGTCCTGTAATTGTGACACACCAAGTCACCAAGTGTGTATGTATGCATTTGTGTTTGTGAAATCAGCCAACTTGTAGCCCCAAAATCAGCAGCTTTTTCTTCACCTTAATAGCTAATATTTTGAATATAAGCTTAATTGCATCCCTTGTTAATCTGTTTTTGGTTTATTTTGGTTAAAAAGCTCTTAAGAGCTTATTTCATAAGCCCAAAAAGCCCCTTAAGCCACTGTTGCATGTTACCCTGGTGCTGAGCACCATTTTCAGCCCTCTTTATCTAGCTTATTTTGTATTAAGCCCCTAGTTTCTTTTAGCTTTTATTGTAGCTTATAGGTAGCCCTTTAATTCCCCATAGTCTTGTAGCTTAACTCCTCCTTTAGCTTAGCTTATTTTAGCCTTAAAGTCCCCATTTTTCTGTTTTTATAATAAGCTGTCACTATAGCTTAAATCATTTCTAGCTTATTTTAGGGCTTATTCTAGATAACTTAGCTTATTTAGGACAGAAGACACAACAAGACATTCAGTTTCAGTAAAAAGAACCTTGTGCTGCTTATCACAAATTTGTGATATTGAGAAAAGATTAAAATGCCCTAATTCTTTTACAAAAGACACACTATCAAAATCTAAATTACCAACTCTTATTCTACCTTTACCAGATATGTAGCCTTTGCTACCTCCAAAGGTAACAGATCCCCCATTGAATTCTTCAAAATCCTCCAGTTGATCCTTGTTACCTGTCATGTGCCCTGAGCATCCACTATCAAATATACCTCTATCTACCATGTTCTTCAGTGGATGTTCCTGCACATGAAAAAGAGAAATTAGTTTCTCTTAGGGACCCAGGCCTTTGCAGGCTTGGGTCTGCCTTGTGGACCATTTGCATTCACAGTTCTAATAAAAGTAGGTCCACTGTTATAATTGAAGTTTGGTCTAGTGTTTCTCCAATTATAACTTGCTGAGGTCTTAACAGCAGATCCCCAACTTCCCATTACAGCATTAGAATTAGCCATTTGTGCTGTAGAGTTTGCAAAAGGTCTTCTTACAGATGAATATGATTTTGAAAAATCCCTTCTTTGATTCATTTGATTCATCTGTGGTCTTTTGGGACTTGAACTGTTTGAGGTTTTGTGAGTTACTGGCTGTTTAGATCTAACAGTATTAACTTTAGGACTAACAGCATTAACTTTTGGCCTACCAGAATTAATATTTGTCCTACCAGTATTAATATTAGGCCTAACAGTATTAAACTTTGGCCTACCAGCATTAAGTTGTACTGATCTAGGAACAAATTGATTAGCATGATTAATCCTGTTTGCATTTGTCCATACTGGTTTTGCCACCCCATTACCAGTATTAACAACCCTCTTAACCTCAGCTTCCCTGGCCATTTTCATTTCATAATAGTCACAATCTTTAATCAAGTGATTTAGACTACCACAAACAAAACATTTCTTCTTTGTAAAAGAGTAACCTTCCCCTAGTTCTCTTTCCATCATGTCATTCCAACTCTTCCTATTAACTTTATGTGTTTCTTTATCTTTGAGTGGTTGCCTAGGAGATTTTATGTGTGAGACACAACTAGGTTCAACTTCTTGTGATTTTTGAGCAGACACATCTTTTTCATTAGGTACTTCCATGCTTGACTTAGACAACTCATTTGGTTCACTTACACTTTCTGATTCAGTTTCAAAAGAGTGCTCAGAGATATTTTCACAAGATCCTTCACTGTCATTGGATTGACAGGAAGAATCTTCAGAAGAATTCTCATTTGACACACTAATTTCAGGTATTTGAGGACCCTTCTTACCATAAACATACAAAGAATCATCAATCTCCTCTTGTGGTGTAGGAGTATAATCTCCACTTAAAGGAGGTGGGACACCTTTAAATTCATTGGTCTTTGTAAATCTACTGTACGAAGGTTTTCCTATTGAATCCTCTTTTGAACACTTAAAGACAGAAAAGTTCATTTCTTCCTCATAACTTAGAACCTCATCATTAGATTTTATTTCAAACCCTAAGCCAAGTTTATCATTTGAACTCATGCCAGAATTAATTAATCTCCAAAGGTTCTTGGAAGAATTGTTCCATGAATCTACTATTTTCTGCAATTGTTCCTTATCTTTGACAGCTTTCATTCCTATTCTCCTATATCTTTTAAGCTTTTCATCTTTTTCATTTTTTCATTAGCTTGAATTGCAAGCTTTTCATTTAGAGAAAGTTGCTATTTTTGAGAAGTAACAAGTTAAGATTCTAGTTTCTTAACAGCTTTACTATATGCAAGTATTTGTGCTTCTTGATCACCTAACTGATTCATTTGTTCATCATACAATAGTTTAAGCTTATTATATGAATCAGTGCAAGTTTTAGAGCACAAAGACACCTCATTGCTTGAGCTGATAGCCATAACGTGCATGCATATATTTCTTCATCTTCAGTGTGATCTCCAGCCCAATTGGACATCCCCCATCCTCCATTTTCAGCAAACCCATCTGATTCTTCTCTTGCTTCCTAGCTTCTAGATGTTGATAAGGAGAACTCCTCTTCTTCATTCCATCACATGTGTCCCCTTTGCTGGTACATCCCTACAAAGTGACCAGTATTGTGACAATTGAAGCACTCAATCTTCTTTTTGTCAAAGCCAACAGATTTTTCCATCCACACGAACTCTCCTTTCATCTCTTAGCTTATAGAACTTCTTCATTACTAATAGCAATCATGCTATTTGCCAATTGATGTCCATCTCTTCAATATCTACATCATCAATCTGTTCCAAATCTTCATGAAGTAAGTCCAAATCCTCTGTTTGTTTGGCAAAGAGGGAATAGATTACTTCATCAGCAAAACCAGCAAGAACTTCTTTTTCAGGAATATTGGTTGAAGAAGTAGAAGGAGTGCAAGAACTGTATGCACCAGAAAAACCAGACTTAACCTTATAGAGCTTGCTTTTGCTTTGTGAAACCAAAGCAACATTTTTGAGCATTTGAAGATGTTTATTGAAGCATCCCTAAAATTTCTTGCTCAAAAACTCTAAGGTTATTGTACAAATCATCAATTGATAAATTGTCAATCTCAGGATTAGTTCTCATAGTCATTGCCAGATTAGACCATGCTGAGGGCAAAGACCTAAGAAACTTATGATTTGCATCTTCTGTTGATACTTCAGCACCATGAGCTTCCAATTGAGAAAGCAACTGTTGAAACCTGTCATATCCTTTTTCTAGTCCTTCAGAATTGGATATTTTAAATGCTTCAACCAGTTGTTTTAAAACAGCCTTCTGCCATCTTCATTTGAAATTAGCATTACCACCAAACCTAGTTCTGATGGCTTCCCAGATTTCTTTAGCATCATCCATTCCATGAAATCTTCTCATATGTTCTTTAGGAATGGCCATCAACAAAATATTCTTCGCCTTCCTCTCCTTTTCAACAGCTTGAATCTCTGCAACAGTAACTGGTGAAAGTACTCGAACAACACCATCCTTTCCAATTGAAATTCTCTTCTTGGAGTTACCATTCTAAATGATACTTTTCCATCCCTCATATTATGTCAATGTACTCAAGGTAATGCCCATCTCCATTGCCCATATATCATACTCCTCTTTCTTCAGAATTGGGAGTTTGATATTTGAGATAGCAGTAGTTTGGGGAATCATTTTTGTTTGTTGTTTAGGTTTCAAGCACCAGTGGCTGATGCATGTTCAGGTTTGATTCTTCCTCATCATTGAGATGTTATTGAGAAATTCATCATTGGCAGGGTTAGACATTTGAATAAAATTGGTATGAGTTTTATTGTTTGTGATCTAGTTAGTCATCTTTCTCAAGTCCCTCTAAAGGCCTTCTGATCCACTTTGTAGGTCATTGGTTTTAGGAATCTGACTAGCCGTTTTTAAGACGATAGAGAACTTGGATAAATCCAGAATCAACATATGAGAGACATGACTTGAATTATCAAGTGTTAATGCAGACAATCTTAACACAAGACTAAAGAAGAAACGATAATAACTAATTTACTATAAAGCTCTATGCTTCTATTGATATTTCTCAAACTCACTCGTACATATTATTATACCTTAGGGTTCCTCTTATACACCAAGGAAAAACCCTAATGGGCTTTACAAACGTCAAAGGATAATACATATCCTTTCCTAAGATATCTCCTAAGATATCTCTAAGATATGTCAGATTCATCCGCACCGACAATGGAACTGAATTTGTCAACAAGACTCTGTATGATTATTATGAAAGCGTTGGAATCTTTCACCAAAAGACAGTACCAAGGACTCCACAGCAGAACGGCGTTGTCGAAAGACGGAACCGAACTCTTGTCGAGGCAGCTCAGACAATGCTAATCTTCTCAAAGGCACCGATGTTTCTTTGGGCTGAAGCTGTGGCTACTGCTTGTTACACCCAAAACCGTTCCCTTATTCACACACGTCATGACAAAACCCTATATGAGCTAGTACACAATAAGAAGCCTGATCTCACATTTTTCCGGGTCTTTGGTGCTCTTTGTTACCCTACAAATGACAGCGAGATTCTTGGAAAACTACAACCAAGAGCTGATATTGGAATTTTCATTGGATATGCACCGAGCAGAAAAGGTTACAGAATCTACACAAACGAACTCGATAAATCATAGAAACTATTCACGTTCAATTCGATGAGCTGACTAAGCAGATGGCTCTTGTACAATCCAGTCCAGGACCCGCTTCTAACCTGTTGACGCCTGGACCTATAAGTTCAAGGCTCGTACCCAATCTTGCTCCTGCTCTGCCATATGTACCACCCACAAATAAAGAATTGGAGATGTTATTCAAACCCATGTTTGATGAATATTTTAATCCACCGGGTATCCGTCAGGATCCTATTCCTAATGTGGCACAAGACCCGGTCATACCTACAGGTCCATCAGTGTCTATTGCTATTGATCCCGACGCACCATCAGGAAGTCATACATCATCACCACTGGATCATCATTCCTCTTCGGTACATCATGGTGTAGCAGGTGAGCAATATGCAGAAGTTAATCCGTTTGCTGCAGCTGATCCCGAACCATTTGTTAATGTGTTCGCCCCAGACTATAACTCTGAAGCTTTATCATCTGGGGAAATCACCATACCTGAATCCAACCAATCCACTCTACCTCATGAACATATCCGGAAATGGACCGATTCCCATCCTCTTGATAACATTATTGGGAATCCCTCTCGACCGGTATCCACTCGGAAACAGCTTGCTACGGATGCTTTGTGGTGCTTCTACAATTCCGTACTGTCCAAAGTCGAACCGAAAAACTTCAAATCTGCAGCTACTGAAGACTGCTGGTTTCAAGCCATGCAAGAAGAAATCCATGAATTTGATCGACTGGACATATGGGAATTAGTACCACCTCCAGACAGTGCCATGATTATTGCTCTCAAGTGGATTTATAAGGTGAAACTTGACGAGTATGGTGATGTGTTGAAAAACAAGGCACGTCTTGTAGCAAAAGGATTTCGTCAAGAAGAAGGTCTAGATTTTGAAGAATCCTTCGCCCCGGTTGCTCGTCTTGAAGCAATCAGGATATTCATTGCCAATGCCGCCAGCAAAAACATGACAGTTTATCAAATGGACGTGAAAACTGCATTCTTAAATGGCGAGCTCAAAGAAGAAGTCTATGTCCACCAACCGGAAGGCTTTGTTGACCCAGAATGTCCACATCATGTCTATCGTCTAAAGAAAGCACTTTACGGGTTAAAACAGCCTCCTCGGGCATGGTATGACACTTTGTTAAAGTTTATTCGGGCATAAGGATTCTCCAAGGGTGTCGTCGATCTAACCTTGTTCATTCGGAAAACAGGCAAACACACTCTTCATGTTCGAATATATGTTGATGATATCATATTTGCCTTGACCGACCCTAAAGATTGTGACCATTTTTCTAATGAAATGAGTTCTAAATTTCAAATGTCGATGATGGGTCAAATATCATTTTTCTTAGGCTTACAAATCTCTCAAAATCCTAGAGGCATTTTCATTAATCAATCTAAATATGCAAATGAGATTTTAAAGAAATTTGATCTTCCTAAAAGTGACCTTGTTAACACTCCTATGGTGGAGCGAACAAATATGGATGAGGACATCTCAGGGACCCCTGTTGATCAGACCAAATATCGTAGCATGATTGGTCCCTGATGTACCTCACAGCCAGTAGACCAAACCTCATATTTACTGTGTGCATGTGTGCTAGATATCAATCTAGGCCCACTAAGAAGCACCTTGAGGCAGTTAAACGGGTCTTTCGGTATCTCCAAGGAACCATCAATATGGGTCTTTGGTATCCGAAAGACACCGCCATGGCACTAACAGTATACGCAGACGCAGATCATGCAGGTTGTTAAGACACTCGCAGAAGTACATCTGGTAGTGCTCAGTTCCTTGGTGATAAGTTAGTCAGTTGGTCATCAAAGAAGCAAACTAGCACGTCCATCTCGTCTACAGAGGCTGAATACATCGCGATGTCTGGTTGCTGTGCCCAAATCCTATGGATGCGGTCTCAATTATCAGATTATGGCTTCGCTTACAATCGCATCCCTCTGTACTGTGACAACAAGAGTGCCATAGCCCTCTGCTGCAACAACGTTCAGCACTCCAGGTCTAAACACATCGACATCCGACATCATTTCATCAGAGAACAAGTGGAAAAAGGAGTGGTTGAGTTGTATTTCGTGAGGACAGAGTATCAACTGGCGGATATATTCACTAAGGCGCTGCCCAGAGAACGATTCGAATTCATTCTCCCAAGGCTTGGCATGAAGTGTATGAAGCCGGAGACACTCAAAAGTCTTCAGGATGATCAGGATGAGTAACGGATTGGCTTCAAGTATCCTATGTAAATATGTACATACTTAAACCCAAAAAAAAAAAATACAAAAATATAAAACCATCAAAAATCCATAAAAATCAGAAAATAGAAAATGCCAAAAATAGTTTTCTTCAAGACATGTCTTCCGTTTATCGATAACATTTACGGTCCTAGAAATGTCATTCAATAATGACACGGGTCTTTAAATGAAGCTCGAACGGAAGTTTAAACCTTTCAAAACATGTCTTAATGGCTTGTAGTTATTTCAGACTGCAACCCGCTTTTCAAAATGAGGAAAGCACGTCGCCAAAAAGACGGCTGTTCCTAACAACGGGTGATTAAGTTCTCCCGGGCATGGATTACTTTATATCCTTGCAACCTCGATCTAATGTACGCTTCAGTGCATTATTTCTTGATTAAGAAGAGAAGTCTTCTTTTATCCTTATAATTTTCCGTCTATGATTCTTTAGAAAATTATTTGGATTTCACGTGGTGGTTTAATGTTGTCTTTTGAAAATCAATTGGACTTGGATTTTTCATAAAATTTGACACTCAATCAACGACTACAGCTCTTTAACTAGAAAACGGGTCATTGATTGAGGGGGAGAGTGGTTTTCAAATTTATGACGTTTAACGGACATTTGAACATATTGTATACATAACTGAGAAAAGTTTGGTTGCTAACGGGATTTATGAAACTAGTGTTAACTTAAAAAGGTCCAAATGTATCAATTATATGCATGTCTAGGGTCTTATGTGCTATTTTCTACTTGTATCCTAGGTTCATTAAATGTGAAGGACCAATTGTGTCGCTTTCCTAAGATAATTAGTCCATTAGTTGCTAAGTTAAGAAAAGAGAGGGGCCAATTCGGCCAATTGTTGGTAGTTACCCAAAAGAAAAAGAAGAAGGACCAATTGTGCGCTTTCCCAAGATAATTAGTCCATTAGTTGCTAAGTTAAGAAAAGAGAGGGGCTAATTCGGCCAATTATTGGTAGTTACCCAAAAGAAAAAGAAGAGGGGCCAATTGTGTCATTACCTGAAAGTTGAAAGTAGGGATATAAAAGTGTTGCCTTTTGACTAGTCAGACAAGTCAAAAATACTAGTCAAAGTTTACATCTTTTCTCTCTCATTTTCAAAACACACTCACTTGCGATTTGCTTCTCCGGTAATTATTCATGTGATTTCTTTAGCAGGTATCGATCAATTAGTGCTTAACATCATGTGAATATGTGTTATCTTGAAAATCATGGTCTTAATCGAACTTAATCATATTGTTCTTAGGGTATACGGACGAAACCATCAACCTAATCGTGGTTAGTGCGTGTTATTGAGTTTTTTATGTTGGGTTAGCGTTAGAATAATCTAATGATGCTGTTTTATTGCCTGAAATGAATCCCCCGCTTCTAATTGCGTTTTGGGTTAACATTCATGTTGCGATTTGATGATAAATTATTGCAGTTTGAGTTTGTGTTCATATTGCGTTTTGACTGTAGGTTCATGTTGCGATTTGATGATAAATTAGTGCAGTTTGAGTTTGTGTTCATATTGCGTTTTGACTGTAGGTTCATATTGCGATTTGATGATAAATTATTGCAGTTTGAGTTTGTGTTCATATTGCGTTTTGACTGTAGGTTCATATTGCGATTTGATGTTAAATTAGTGCAGTTTGAGTTTGTGTTCATATTGCGTTTTGACTGTAGGTTCATGTTGCGATTTGATCATTAATGCCTGATTGCGTTTTGAGTTTACGTTCATATTGCGTTTTGATATTTGTTCTTGATTGCTTTTTGAGCCCATATTCATGCTGCGTTTTGGGTTAGAAATGTTTTGGTTGCGTTTTGGGGATTAGATCAT
>BQNB010058436.1:13428-31462 GCA_026074375.1 Tanacetum coccineum | reverse complement strand
TGAGAACTTGTTCCACGTCCTGATAAAGTGATGGTCATCACTCTTAAATGGATCTACAAGGTGAAACTCGATGAACTAGGGGGAATTCTGAAAAACAAGGCTAGATTGGTTACTCGTGGTTATCGTCAAGAAGAGGGCATTGATTTTGAAGAATCCTTTGCACCCGTGGCTAGACTAGAGGCCATCAAATTATTCCTCACGAATGTTGCTTATATGAACATGATTGTCTACAAGTGGATGTAAAAACAGCATTTCTGAATGGTATTCTACGAGAAGAGGTCTATGTTAGTCAACCAGATAGGTTTGTGGATTCCGACAATTCGAATCACGTGTATAAGCTTAAGAAGGCTCTTTATGGGTTGAAACAAGCTCCACGCGAGTGTTACGACCTATTGTTAAAGTTTCTGCTCTCATAAGGATTCTCCAAAGGCACCGTGGATCCTACCTTGTTCATTCACAAAGAAGGCAAATACATCCTACTGGTACAAATTTACATTGATGATATAATCTTTTCTACAACAACTCAAAAACTTTTGAATAAATTTGCTGAAATTATGTGTTCATAATTTAAGATGTCGATGATGGGCAAAATGTCATTTTTTTCTCGGACTACGAATTTCTCAAAGTCCTAGAGGCATCTTTATTAACAAATCCAAATATGCTCTAGAATCATGCGACCCCGTGGATACTCCAATGGTGGAAAAATCCAAAGTGGTTGAGGATCCAGAAGGGAAAGCCGCTGATCCTTCACATTATCATGAAATGATCGGCACCCTCCTATATCTGACAGCCAGTAGACCAGACCTACAATTTGTTGTATGCATGTGTGCTCGGTATCAGGCTCGGCCTACCGAAAAGAACTTACTTGTTGTAAAAAGGATCTTTCGATACTTAAAAGGAGCCGTCAATCGGGGACTATGGTATCCAAAGGATTCTTCTATCACTCTAACAGCTTTTGTAGATGATGATCATGTCGGTTTCCAAGATACTAGACATAGCACATCTGGTAGTATGTAATTACTTGGAGATCGTCTTATTAGTTGGTCCTCAAAAAGGCAGAAAAGCGCTGCAATATCTAGTATGGAGGCATAATACATTACCATGTCTGGTTGTTGTGCTCAAATCTTATGGATGAGATCACAACTTACTGACTATGGTCTTGGATTTAACAAAATTCTAATATACTGTGATAATAAAAGTGATATTGCCTTATGCTGCAACAACGTTCAACACTCCTGGACAAAGCATATCGACATTCGATACCATTTCATCAAAGAGCAAGTGGAGAATGGAGTCATCGAACTTTACTTTGTCACAACAGAATATCAGCTGGCAGACATCTTCACTAAGGCTTTATCTCGAGAACATATTCAGTTTCTCACCACTAAGCTTGGAATGAAATCGTTTGCTCCTGAGACTCTGAAAAAGTTGGCAGATGAAGCGGCAGAATAGTGGTGGTACCTATTCTATATCCAATGTATTATATGTAGATATTATAAAACCATAAATACCAAAAAGATTTTACTTTTATAATTTTTTTTACAAAAAGCCAAAAAGATTTTCATTTTTATAAAACTTTTCAAAAAGAAAATAGAAAAATATAAAACCAAGAAAACCAAATAAAAAATTAAAAAATCAGATGATTAAAAATATGTGTTTCATGACATGTCTTTTGTAAACGATAATATTTACGACCTTAGAATTGTCTTTTAATAAAGACACATTGTTGTAAATAAAGTTCGTGCAAAAGTTTAAATATTTTCAAAACATGCCATATGGTTTGCTATTATTTCAGATAGCAACCCGATCTTCATGTTAAAGGCAAGTATTTCAATCAGGAAACTTAACATAACAACAGGAATTAATTTTATCAGGCATGGTTTACTTTATAAACGTGCAAAGGCTTGTGTTTAGTTTGCAACACAACCCATGCTTTCTTTATACAAATTTATGTAGGTGTCAGAGCATTTATTTGTTAAAATAAGAGAAATCTTATTTTCGGTGTTGTTGATTTTCAAAACATTAAATGTATGATCAGGAAATGTTTTTCATGAACATTTGACCACTCTAAAAATGACTACATGTCTTTAAATAGAAAACATGTCATTGTTTGAGGGGGGAAAATGTCAAATATCTTCTTCTAAAAGGAATTGTCATTTAAGAAAAAGGTTATTAAACAATAACAGAACATTATTTTTAGGATTAAGATAATTAAATTTTGACTTATTTGTGCCTTATATGTTATTTGTTTATGCCATTAGGGAGTATTTGTGCTATTATAAGTTACTTGATATACGTTTAAAACTTATAGGGACTATTTGTGCTATTTGTGCTATTTGTGAAACATATTTTATGCCTAAGTAATCTTATAATGGATAAATGCTAGGGCTTTCTAAGTTGAGGGGCCAAAATGTAAAATACAAAATGATTAATCCCTCCTCACCTCCCAACCCGTCGGTTATTTCACTCACACAAACAAACAAACCATTTTTCCCCTCTCCCAAATCAAATCGTCATCTCCAAATCTTCATCTCCAGTCAATCTTGATCTTAAGGTATAACTAAGAATGTGTTCCCCACATCCTACTCATCCTATATCTCCAAGCAATCGTTCCATAATTCATTCTTGAGCCCAAGAACCCTAATTTTCGAATTAGGGCTCATGAAAATCAAAAGTGGATGAAAAGTACGATTGAGTGAGGGGTTATGCTCGTTTAGGGTCAAGGAACCTTAGTCTATAACAGTTTTTAATTTAGTTATCTTATGATTGTGTTATGGTCGATTCTTGAATCAATTTTTTGGTATTTGAGGGATAATGTAAAAAAGTTAGTGGGTTTTGGATTTAAATGTTTCCCAATGTATGTTTGAACGTGTTTGAGGTCTTATAACTTAGGTAAATCATGTGTGTGATTGATTCATTATATGCTTATATGAACTAGACCTTGAATGTTCTTGATATTTTTGTGGTTAATTCATGTTTTAGCTTTGCACTTATGTTGTATGATCTATTGCATGGCTTACATGCCTAAGCAATGGTTTTAAATCGTGATTCTGAGATTTCATGTTTGCACTCGAATTAGCGAGTTCTTTTTCAGGACACAAATTAACAATGGGCAGTTGGACCCGAATTAACAAAGTTCTCCATGACTCGAATTAGCAGCAAATTAGCTATTGGACCCAAATTAGCAATTCGCTATTGGACCCGAATTATCAAATTTGCTATTGGACCCGAATTAGCAATTTGCTATAGGACCCGAATTAACAAATTGGCTATTGGACCTGAATTAGCAATTTGCTACAGGACCCGAATTAACAAATTGGCTATTAGACCTGAATTAACAAATTTGCTCATGGACCCGAATTAACAATGTCCCTTAAGACCCGAATTAACAATTATGTAATGGACACGATTTAGCAATGTCAGTTGGACCCAAATTATAGTAATACACATTTTAGAAGTGATGTGACGTCGTTTTTGCCCCTAGCTACAGTAATATGAACAGTACCCGGCCCACTGGGCTCGGGTACTGTTCATCGGCCCAAAAAAAAAAACTTTATAATCCCGCTCTCCTTCTTTGGCCAAAAATAAGAAAAAAAAAATTACGGGACGTACTCTCATTTTTTAACTATTTACGGCTTTCTATCGGCCTGGGCCAAAAAAAAAAAAAAAAACCGCGCGATTGCCATTTAATATAAGAACAAAAGAAACTATCAAACATGAGACCGAAAAAATAAACCCGCACAAAATAATATGAAAAAAATTTGCTCATTTTACTACGTCGTTTTTGACTTGCTGCTACAGTAAAATGAACAGTATCCGACCCACTCGGCTCGGTTACTGTTCATCGGCCCGGAAAAAAAAAAACTTTATAATCCCGCTCCCCTTCTTTGGCCAAAAATAAGAAGAAAAAAAAAATTACGGGACGTACTCTCATTATGGTAATACACATTTTAAAAGTAATGTGACGTCGTTTTGGCCCCCTAGCTACAGTAATATGAACAGTACGATTGCTACAGTGGCCGGCCTTTTGGGCTCCCAATTTGGGCCGGCCCATTTAACTTTTTTTTTTTTTTTTTTTTTTTTTGAAAAAAAAATTAGGTAATATAAAAAATTCCTTGAGCCAAAATAGGAAATTTTTTTTTACAAAAGTACTGATTTATTCAGATAAAAAAAATACCCGCGACATGAGGCCCAACACATAAGCCCATATAAAAAAAATAAACTATTAAACATGAGACCGAAAAAATAAACCCATTATATACATACACATTACAAAAGTGATACGACGTCGTTTTTTACGTCATGCTACAGTAATATGGCCACTTTTTTTTAATAAATACGCAATACAAAAAAAAAATACTCGACACAAAATAAAAAAAGAAAATTACAAAAGTACTGACTTATTTAGATCAAAAAATACCCGCGCCATGAGGCCTAACACATAAGTCCATATAAAAAAACCACTATTAAACATGAGCCCGAAAAAATAAAACCGCACAAAAAAAAAAAAATAGAAAAAAAAAAAATAAACCCGCAACTATGTGCGAAAAATTAACGTCCCGCAGCAACGCGCGGGCAAACATGCTTGTTAACAAAATTAACAATGTTGTTGAACCCGAATTAACAAAAAAAAATTGAGACTCGATTTAACAAACCTAGATTGGACTCGATTTAACAAATCATTTTGAGACTCGACTTAACAAGACATGATTGAACTCGATTTTTCAACCATTTAGAAAATAAGTTACTAATTCCAAAATTTGATCTTTTAAGTATTAAATTTCTATAGCAAGGCAATTTAAAACACTAATTAACTAATGTAAATTGGTTACACCTAGTGTCATAGACATTAGACAATTGTCAAAAATTAAGGTTAACATACAATGATCTAATCAAGTTACCTTATCATCTTTAAAATCTAAGTCATGCATAAATTGCTAAATACATAGAATTAAGTGTGATATATGCCTAAAAGGGTTTGCTCCTATGTGTGCTATTCTATCATAGTTCATCTATCTATATGTTAAGGGGTCAATATGAATGTAATGTATGATATTGTTTATATATAAGCTGTAATGATCCACTCTTAGCAGAATCATGTCGATTACACAAGCTCAGCAAAAGGCATTGGATGACGCTCTTGTTGCACCAAAGGATCGTCTTTCTTATGGAATTGGAAATCAGAGACTCAGCACAGCTATCAAAACTAAAGAACCTACTCTTCAAGTAGTACTGGATGCTCTTTCACCCACTCCCTTTTGTAAGGCCTTTACCATCACTGCCAGTGTTCGTGCAATCTACATGCAAGAGTTTTTGGCAACTGTCTCTATTCACAAGACTTCCATTCGCTTTACAATCAACAAAAATAAGGTATCTCTTAATGTTGACAATTTCAGAGACATTCTCAAGATCTGCCCCAAAATTTAAGGACAAAGGTTCGATGAACTTCCTTAGGAGTAGGACATTCTACTTTCATCCGTGATCTTGGAAACTCGGGTGAAATTAAATTCTTATCTGATTTCAATCTGGATCTCCTTCATCAACCATGGGGAGCCTTAACAACTATCATTAACAGATGCCTTAGTGGCAAGTCATGTGGCGTTGACAATATTCGGTTGTCCCGGGCTCAGATACTATGGGGCATGTTCCACAAGAAGAACTCAGCCTATGTCTACCTTCTCTGGGAAGATTTTATATACCAAGTGGAGAACAAGGAATCTAAGACATCCAAGAAATCCAAAAACATGTTCTACCCTAGATTTACTAAGATTATCATTGATTATTTCATGAATACGGACATCACTATCTCCAAAAGAAACATGTTTTATCACAGGATTGAAGATGATTCTGTGTTCACTACTATGAGATGTGTTTCCAAACACCAACCCACTCAGCTATATGGGAAAATCCTCCCTGCTGACTTGCTGAATGCAGCCATGAAGAACTCTGATGCTTACAAGCAATACTATGCTTTCGCTTTTGGTGATCAAGTGCCCAAGCCTAAGTATGTTCGTAAGATAGTTGACTTAGACTCTACCGATGTTGTGGAGCCTGTTCAAGCTTCCAAAGGCAAGAGACTCAAGTCCAAACCAAAGGTTTCTGAATCTCCAAAAAAGAAGACACCAACTAAAGACAAAGTGCCCAAAGCCAAGAAGTTGGATGTGTTATCTGATGTTGCACTTACTGAGGCAGAACAACTTAAGCTGGTAACTGAACGAAGTAGAAAAGAGTTTCACAGCACATATGCTACTGGCTCAGGAGCTGCTACAGAAACTCAGTCTAAGGCACCAGAGGTTCCAAGTTATGGACCTGCTAGTGAACAAGAGACGTTTGGTGATAGTGATGATGAAGAAGATAAAGATGTGGCTGATATAGCTACAAAAGGTGAAGATGATCATGATGATCATGATGATGATGATAGTAATGAAGAAGAGGATGATGATGAAGAAAGTGATAATGAAGATGACACTAATGAAGATACAAAGTCTGACAGAGACGAAAATCCTGATCCAAATCCTCACCACAAGGAAAAGGAAGAAGAAGAAGAAGATGACACTGATCTCAGAGTTCATACACCTTCCAGTGTTGAACTCACAGATGCAGAAAATCAATGCACTGATGGGGATGAGAAGTTTGATAAGGAAGAGAAGTTCGATGATCAGCAGTACAATGATGAGGATGATTATGATCACTTTCTCACACATGATGCTGAAATGCTAGATGCCACTCAGCAACAACCTACTCAACACCCGTCATCACAAGAGACCATCTACACTCGGGAAGATGCTCATGTGACGATCACTCCAGTTCAACAGCAAAGCACCTCAGATTCAGACTTGGTGTCCAATTTCATCACTCCTCCACCAGAAACAGGTATTGACTTGATTATGAATCCTAATGCTCAAGCTACTTCTTTGGTCAATGTACCTATTTTAGTGGCTGCTGAGATTCCTCCTTTTGCTGTCACAACACTTCCTCCACCAACCGTTCATCAACCTCATCTACATGCAACAACACCTGCTTCTACTACAACAACCGCTCCTCCACCACCATTACAACATGTTGACTTTGCTTCTCTATTCCAGTTTGATACAAGAGTTAACAACTTGGAGAAAGCCTTTTCTGAGTTCCAACAGACCAATCAGTTTGCTTTTGCAATTTCCTCTATCCTAGGCATTATTGACCAGTACTTGGCTAACAAGATGACTAAAGCAGTTCAGGTGGCAGTTTAATTCTAAGCTGACTTGTTCAGAGAGGAAGCAATTGCTGAAAACCCATACTTCATCAATCATGTTGATGAAAATATGCAGAAGATCATCAAAGAACAAGTCAAAATGCGAGTCAGCGATCAAATGTCTAAGATTATGCCAAATGTGGAGAATCATGTCACTGAAATGATTGCATCAAAGTTAGTAATTAAGTCTACCAAGCAACCGTAGTCTTCTTATGACATTGCAGCTTCTTTATCTGAATTTGAGCTGAAAAAGATACTTATCGACAAGATGGATACTTCCAAGTCCTACAACAGATCAACAATTTAGAAAAATCTCCACAATGCATTGATCGAAGCTTACGATGCTGACAACGAACTCTTTAGCAACTATGGTGATGTCGTATCACTTAAAAGAGGTCGTGATGATGAAACCAATGATCAAGATCCAGACTTAGAATCAAACACAGAAGCAAAGAGAAGGAAGAGAGGCAAAGAACCTGAATCAACTTCTCCTCTAAGGGAAAGGACGTCCAAGTCTACAAAGTCATCTACAGCAGGTTCAAAGTCCAAACAACAGTCAACCAACAAGTCTACACCTACAAACGAATAGGGTTACTTTGAAGAACCTCAACATCAAGAGTTTGTCACATGTCATAATAAAGAAGAACATCAAGCTGTAGAAGATCATCATACTTCAACAACTGATGAATTCACTGAAGCCTACTAGTATAAACGACCATAGAGACCTCCAACTCCTGATCCTCCTGAATGGCACACGACACTTAAACTTGACAGCAGACCTCTTCAACCATAGATCACTCAGAGAGCTCAAGCTACAGGGACTCACTCCTCATTTGATGAATTTTTGGATACTCCCATCGGCTTTTCTGCATTCATGATGAACCGTCTCAACATAACTGAATTAACTCCAGATTTGTTGAACGGACCTACTTTCCAACTTATGAAAGGAACATGCAAAAGTAGTGTGGAATTAGAGTATCATTTTCAAGAAGTCTTCAAAGCAACTACTGATCAACTTGACTGGAACAATCTTGAGAACAAGCCATATCCATACGATCTCAGCAAACCGTTGCCTCTAATCACTAATGAACAAGGTCGTCAAGCTGTCCCCCTGGACCACTTCATCAATAATGATCTGGCATATTTAAAAGGTGGAAGCTCAACACTCAAGTACACAACATCAGTGACAAAGACACGGGCTGCGAATTACAGTAATATAAAGTGGATTGAAGACAAGGTCAACAGACTATGGATTCGTCAAACCATTGAGTATGACCGATATGCTTACTTAGGAATTGCACATTAGGCACCTCGTCGTCAAAAGTTCTATGGATTTGCGACCAACAAAGAATCAAAACATGACGTGTACTCAAGGCACAGGATCATTGGAGTTACTAGTGTGAAGATCATGACGTGGTTTGGCTATGATCATTTGGAAGAGATATCGGTACGGAGAGAGGATGATCAAGTCTACTAGTTTCGCAAAGGTGACTTCTCTAGACTCCGTTACTCCTCCTTACTCAACAGAAACTATCCAACCTCTCTGTTGAAGAAAGACTTGCGTTAAATACAGCCGTACGGATGTACACCAGACGTATAGTTATTCGCAAGCGTGAGGAAGATCTTCAACTGGGAGTCGAAAGCTACCGGAAGAAGTTAAACGTCACCAAACCGGAGACAAGCAGATATGGAATAACAGGAAAGACTGTATACACCACTCTCACTGATTCCCAAGGCATTATCTATGTGGATGACTAGATGAAAAATGTTTCATGCGTACTGATGAACTCCACTAGTTAAGTGATGGTACGCTTAACGATGTTCGATCTATTCTACATGACATCATCTCAAACTCACAACTCGAGTATCTGCCAAAGCACCAATGGTCTAAATCTGAATTGAGAAGAGCTCGCGTTATGCTGAATGATATTGACCGGAAGCTAAGAGACAGACAGTTGATGCAGAGCTTAGAGAGGTTTAGAGGTGGAAGACCATACAGAGGTGACATACGACTACTACAAAGGACCATCTGATTCTATCACATGGTATCCTTATCTTTCAGGTCAACTCTTGTATAAAATAAATTTGTGAATATGTATATTTGTGATATAGACTTACAATTAGCTTATATAGTGTTTAAGTACGAATTTTCAAGAATTTTTCACGAAATTCAAAATCTTTCAAACTCACGCACTCAACACTATATAGTGTCCCTCATTTATTTGAGGGGAGCATTAAAATGTTCTATGGATATATGTTGTAACATTTTGTCCCTAGACGTTTAATCAATTGATATCCAAAATATCAAGGGATTAACATTTTGGATAAGGGGAGGAAATGTGATTAAACATGAAAATGACTTGTAAATATATGTTATCCAAAATGAATGGACTTAATTGTATACTCATCCCCACATGTGCAAAACACTTTCGAATATCGAGGCACATATTGAGGGGGAGCGTTTTGGAAAGAGCAAAAACAATCAAGGGACAAAATCTTTGATATTTATATCATAAGTACCTGATTGTGTTTTCAAATGGTTTTTATGGCAAGATTGGAAACACCAAAGACCGACCATTTAAATTTCTGCTTTGGAGTTATAAGGATGGTGAGGTTAGGTTTAAGTTCCTGTGATCCAGCCAGAACCGGAGGGATCTACCCAAGGAACAATCCACTAGATTAGTGTAGAAGTCCTTAGGTATGATATGATAAAAGGAGTAAAAGTGAGAAAGGGAACAGTGTCGACTGAGATGGAGCTAGTACTGGAACAAACTCGACAAGGTACTAGTCATGAAGTCTCGGTAAGTACTGAATGAGTTAAAGAATGAAAAAAGAATTGTAATGATAAAGGGTGAAAATAAAGAAGCCCTCCTTACGCTTAGGCAGAAACCGGGTTAATACATTTGATGTAAAGAATCACATTGTGATTTATGACACTTAAGACAAGCATCATGGACCCCGTGATGCGATGCACAACCCTCCCTAGCCACTCAAGGTCTCTCAAAACACTCTTGTTTCACTTCTCACAGAGATCAATACATTTCTATTAACTCTCTCACTCTAAGTTAGTTAATATTGAAAAGGTGACAGTCTGCTCCAGCCTCCGATTACTAAAACCGAAACGTACCATTGAGTCTAGAGCCAAGAGATCATCCATAAATCTCATTAGGACACATTCCTAATATATTTGTATCTTTACACACTGTGAAATGCAAAATTTTATCAAGAGTCCTATGCATTATCCTTGTAATATTGCCAGAACATCCGAGTGATACGAAAGTATTCACAATGAAGATGGAAATCCTGCTAGAGCCAACATCAAACAAGCTCTATGGTAGGTGACTTGTGAGATCCTATATGGATTAAGCTTGTGACAACTAGAAAGCAACGATGGTGCGATTCTTCATGAATCAAACTTGTTTCAGGTAGTGAATTGGCAATTGATGAATCTTGATAAAACTTTAAAACTTTCAGCGTGTCACAAAAACAATTTCATTAGTGACACGCCGATTAATTTTAAAATCAATTTTCTCTTCAATCAGTGAGATAGTAACTCACTGGTTCACTCATGTCGTGTTGTCTACTTTAAGACACCCCGATAATGAGAACGGCTAGTGCAGATGCGAAACCCTGTCAAGGAAATTCTTTGGAATTCTACCTGATCACAGGCAGTATTTATACTGATTAACGGGGAACCATGGTTATTATAACCATGTTCAATGAAAGTGAACAAAGACACTTTCATTTGTTTATTACTAACGTAAACCTGCAGGATTTCTCGATGGTAGCAGCTGCTGGCCAGAGAAAGGGGTCAATTCACAGCCACATGCTCATGCTTGATTGACAAATATAAAGATATGATGAAAGCTCAAGTACATGTTTCTAAAAGTCTTCCGCTACTCTGATGCCGTACGTCCTTCTTGAAGTGACAAATTGATAAAGTTAAGGAACTTCAAGCAATGATGTCTGATGTAGAGCCTTTAAAGATTCAGCAAAGCATGAGCATGTCGGTCTAAAGTCACAACAACAACACAAGGAGGAAAATGATCATACGATGATGATTCAGAGATTATGATTGGTTGATGATCTTAAAGAAGCTTAAAGATCACACATATAAGTCAAAGTCAAAGGAACGTGCTCCAGCCTAAAGTCAAAGATCACTACAACATATTCACAAGTTAAAAGAAAAGAAAAAGAAAGGATATAAGTACGAGAACGAAGACTCAGCATAGTATGCTAGGTTTAAGTTATGTAACACAGAGTAACCTCCCTTAGGGGGAGATTGTTAGGAATCCTGAAAGGATCGGTAAGTTCCATCGATATCACTAGATAGCTCGTAGTTAAGCAAATGTTATGTTATTAAGCTAACAAGGCCAAAGGCCCATGGAAAGCCTATTATTAGGCCCATGGCCGGCCGTGGCTTAGCATATAAGTACCCTCTCTACACATGGAGAGGGTGTTGGTTGTTCATTTTACATACACAAGTAATAATATTTTCCTTGTTTTCCTTTCTCTCTCTAAAGTGTTCATCCAACCACTTTCCCTCTCTAAACATATCTCCTAGCTGAATTCATACTCCCACTATGGTTTGATATTTGATATTCTACAACTAGCTTGATACAAACCTAATCTTCTAGCGAACTCTAACAAAGTCAAGTTATGAGCACGCCCACCAAGCCGAAAACTAATAATCTTCTTACTCATCAACTCGTCATCCTCACAAACTTCATTGAACTTATAGGTAGAATAAAACTTATGGCAAAGTTCTGAATAAATAGGCTCATTGATGTTGAAAGCCCTAACCCAAGCCACAGAAACAAACAATTCCTCATTATTTACAGGCTCCCTAAGCTTAATCCTTAACATCTCATCAATCTCATCACCACATTCAAGACCATATAATAACTCCCAATCCACCACATGCGGCGAATAAATTTGTCTCGGTAACAATGTGGCCAATCTTGTGTTGTATGCTGACTTAGTTCCCTATCACAACGCACTGCCCCTTCCAGTAATTCCGATAATCACGTGTTAGCATGCCTCTTCAACAGTTTCCTCTGAGTACGTCGAGTGTTTAAGTCCGGGTATGATCCGCTCAGCATCTGTGTGTTTTCCAGAATTCAATACATCATAGAGACAACCAAAGGATATATTGTACAATAATGTTAGTAAACATTTGGTGCAAATGGTCAAGGTTTTGATAAATTTTTAAGCTTTTTGTTGTTGTCTGAGGTCACAAATGCGGCACATTCCCTTGAAAATAAGGTAAATGCGACGCATTTCGTGAGAAGTGCAGCGCATTTCCTGCTCTGCTTCACATATATTCTGAATTTTCTTAATAGTTTTCCTTATTCTAATTTCCGGAAAATGAAATTTTTTTAGTTTTTCTCAAAGGGGTTTCCAAATATATACCAAGTATTAACAAACTATTATCATAATTATACTTAATTATCACAAATCCATGATTTCCCTAATTCTAATTGGTAAAAACCCTAATAAGAGTGAATTAATTAAAAGAAAACACTTAAGAATGAAATTAATATACCCTTGGCATGATTACAAACTTGGTGGATTGATCTTGTGAACTTTTTGAAAAGTGGATGAAAAACCTGGCGGTTTTAGGTGTTAAAATGAGTTTGTGTGTGTTTGTTTGTCTTTTTATTTTTATTAACTGCCAAAAAAACTTCTTTAATAAGTTTGTTTTTGAAATTCGTCGGTAAATGCGGCGCACTTCCCAGAGGTGCGGTGCATTTACCCTGTTTTTTTTCGAATTATAGATAGACATTTTAATCTAATTAAGAACAATGAAACAACTAATTCAATCCACCATAACTCAACTCTTAACATTAATTTAAACGGGAAAAATGTCCGTACATCAAATGTAATCCCTTATGGATTTATACAATTGATTTTATTTTGACTCAACAAAGAAAAATAAAAAGTTTTTGTAGGAGTACTTAGATTTCCTCCTTTTATTCCAACTGGTTTTGTTTATTCAGGAGTGTATTTGTGTGACACTATGTCACTGAGCTTCCGGTATTTTGACAACCTCCTCGATGTTTTCTTTGTTTTAAACCCTACATGTAAATGTTCCCATAAGGATCAGTCAGTCGGATTTTAGTTTTCCAACGCCCTGATGCTTCCTCTTCGTTCGAATAACAACCCTGTGGATCCCAAACTATGATCGAATCCATAGCTTGTAAGGAGTATGTTACCTTGGATAAATCCAAAATAACAATGGTAGAAACTTTGTGTATGTACTAAAGAGTATGCGGAATCTACTCTTTAAAACGTAGAAGAATATTGAATGTAACAGTGAATATGAATGAACAATGATGTTAACAAAAATCTTCAATATTATTGAGATTAATAATACGAGTACTCTGTCTAGTACTAGGGTTTACAACCTTGAAGCTATGAAAAACGTAATGTGTGATCTATGTGTTCGTGTGTCTAACTCAATAAACTAGGACCTCCTTTTATACACCAAGGAGTCCTTTACAAGATAATTATAAATCTTCTAAATATTTATCTTATACAAATCTTTATAATACTATAAGATATACACAAAATATCTTCTATATATCTCTTCATGCGTCTTCATCTCTTCTGTAGTTGTAATCTTCTATCAGCAGTATCAACTCCTTCAGCAGTACTAATATTACACTGGCAGTACTAACTTGAGCACAACAGTACTAACTTGAACACTGGCAGTACTAATTCTGTAACACCCCCAAATTGGGTTGCAGCGGAATAAGGGTCCGGGGCGTGTTACTTCTCAGATCAATAACATTAACACAAGCTATATATAGAACGGTGTGTGAGTCGTTTTAAAACTGATACATTGGATTTAACATATGTTTGATACAATGCCCAAGCTTTAATTGTTATTGTTATAAATTAAAACCAAAGATACTTGTTCCAACAATGAGTTTCCAGAACATATGCAACAAATCTTTAGTAGTCATCCAAAACAGAATCACCCAATGTTCTCTTGGCACCTTATGCTTACTGATCTCCTGAAAAACATTGCTTTAAAACGTCAACAATAATGTTGGTGAATTCATAGGTTTGATAAATCATATATTGTAGGACCACAAGATTTCCCAAGTGTATGATAATGCAACAGATGCAGACATCATATAAATGTAATTACGTTGCCCTAAGCTCATGACACTGAAGCTCGACATAAATGAATACCATATAAATGGCCTACATTGCCCGTGATGATGTTCTAACCCGCAACATCCTATGTTCGAAATGGTATACATTCGTTTGCCCAGTGATAGCTAATCACCCGAACGGGGATGTCAATCCCAGTAGATCTATTCATAACATTCGCGCTCACAATCCAGTAATTGACAGTTCATGATAATGGGCTCAACTAGGGTTATTGCTACTTAGGCAACACGTAATCATAATGTAAAACTTAACCACTTGTGTCCAATTGTAAAACATTTCATGTTTCTCACCCCAAAAACTTATAAAACAAATCATGTAAAACATGGGGCTATGAACTCACCTTGAGTTACTGATAATCCAAATATCACAGATAATGCGTCACGCAAATCGTCAGATGCAACCTATTTAAATTAAGGTCGTATAAGTACTAATCACATTGGGTAACTACTACCATGCATAATTCTATATAGCTAATCACCATTTAATTGTTTTCGTGAAATCATGTTTATAAAGTTAAAACGTTTATAAACACACTTTTGGTAAAAACGACATAACTTTCACGTTTCAAGTCCGTTTGAGGTGTTTCTTGCGCTCACATTTTCGTATTGAGTCGAGTTATCAAAATTTGACATTTTCAAATTTTGGACCTACTGGTGAACAGTAACTTTTACTGTTCACACCAGATCATAAGTTTATTTATATAGTTTTTGTCGTCGTAAAACCCGTAAACGTCGTATTTTATTCGTTATAGCTCCGTTTTTAGCGATTCTTTCGATCACGTTCTCGTAATTGATAATTCCATTGATTTATGAGGTTTACAAAAATAAAAGTTTCTGTCATGAATAGTAACTTTTATAAAAATAGTTTTATAAAAGTATTAATTGTCGTAAACTCACGAAATTCATAACTCATTCGTTATTAATTGAAATTTTTTGTTTCTTATCATTTTGGAATCCTAAAAGTATGTGTAATCTGTTAAAAATACTAAACTTGCTGTTTTATATAATTTTTATAAATTTTTTTATAAAAATTACCACAAGTATTCTATACCATATATATTATATGTCATACATATATTAGAGTCCACTAGTCCATAATTGTCCAAAAGTCCATGACAACAAGTCCATAACAACTCTTTAAATTTAATACTTTCTTAAGTAACCTTTATTTAACAAGTTTATACATAACCCTTTTATGCATTAACCAAAGGTGTACAAAAGTTATACTTCCATTATAACCTTAATTTAGTGTTCATATATCATAACCAAAAGTCCATAAACAAGATTTACATGTCATTTGCATTACTTTCACTTGTAACATATTAAGAAACCTTTAAAACCCTAATTTTGCACATACACTTTTTATGCTTAACCAAGAGTGTAAAATACTTATGTGTCCATTTTAACATGATGTTATCAACAACATATCTTATGAATAAGTGTACAAAATAATGACAACAAGTAAAATCCCCTTTTTACATGTTAAAAATCCTAAATGGTGATTCTTGCTATAAAGAAATAACATATGCATATAATGATAAATTCAAGAACATAAAGAGTTTTAGTTGACCTTCTTATGATGTATGATGATGAACAACACAATCTAAACCCTTGTTTAGATTAAAAACCAAAGCTTGCAAGTTTAAAAACCCTAGATTAGTTTGAAAAACCTAATCTTTCTTTCTTTGCTTCAACACTTGAAATTGGTTAACCAATGCTTGTAAACATTTTTGTATACCTTAGGAATGATGTGTAATGGCTTGTATAGGTTGTAGGAAATTTAGTATGGATTATTATAGATAGGGTGTTTGAGCCGTGGGCTTTGATGAGCACAAAGGAAGAGTTTTGTTGAGTTTTTGGTTAAGTGTTTATGTTGTATGAGTTCTCTCACTAGTATACTTGCACATATAAGAGCTAGGATGGTCAATAAAGTTTGCAATAGTGGTCAAGAACATAAGGAGGGTCTTAAGGAAGAAAAATGGTCAAGTGAGACACAATATGGCTAGGTTTAATGCAAGGGTGATGTACAAGACCAAGTGGTATGAAAATTGTGTGCTCTATGTCTCATTTTGTTGTGGTTGCCGTGGGTTGGGAGGGGGAAAAAGGCTTCTAGAAGTCTTTTGTTATATAACACAATATCTAGTGAAATATATGAAAGTTACAACTTGTAGATTTTATATAAAAGATGTTTACTTGCAAGTATTTGTGTATTGTTTTATTTTCTAATGTACAAAGTGTAAAGTAATATTAACTTGGGTAAATTTAATAAAACTTTGGGTATTGGGTACACTCGTGGGTATTTATTGAAGCGTAGATTAATTAACGTGGTTCCGGGTATGCCTAAACGTAATTTATCGCGAAACGTATACACTTTACGTATCCGATAAAAATAAAATGAACAAAGACCATAATTATTCTCAAAATAATTATTTAATACTTGATTGATGTAAACGCTTAATTGTTTGATGCCCGTTTACATTGAACGCTAATTTTTAGCTTAGAAGCAAACGCGTACGACACTAAAAATAAATAGTAGATTTATCGACGTCGTCAATGACTTGAAATCATGGGGGTGTTATATCACAAGTTTGATTCATATAGAATCACACACGTCACCTACCATGAGCTTGTTTGATGTTGGCTCAAGCAGGATTTCCATCTTCATTATGAATATTTACATATCACTCGGATGTTCAAGCAAAATCACAAGGATAATGCGTAGGACTCTTAATATATCTAGTTATTCACAATGTGTGACATAGAAAGCTTAATTTTGACTAGTGTCCTAGTAAGATTTATGGATGATCTATTTTGGCTCTAGACTTAATAGTGCATGATTGCCTACCTTTTACTATACATATAAATATAAATAAATATAAATATATATAACAAATAGGATAATATCAATGATAGTAGTATAATAAACCGGAAGTATCGGCTTCTCACTTCGTTATCCACAAAGTTTAAAACAGAACCCGGGTCGTTCTTCCCAACGAGGCGTGAATTTGAAAATCGAGAGTCGGTTTGAATATCAATGCTTGAATGGTAAAGATATGGGGTTGAGTTTCTAAAACTACTAATAATATGCAAAAACAAATAACAGAAAACCCAAAACAAAAGCAATTTAAGAAAATTGCGAAAACGGGAATTTAAAACTAAAACTACGGGAAAGCAAAAATAGGCAAACGATTATCTTAAAATTCTATGGGAATCATAAATAAGGCATAAGAATGAAATCCTAAGTCTATAGGAGCATAAAATTAAGGCAATTAGGCTTAAATCATAAAAACGAGAACGGAAATTAAAAACTAACGCGACTAAAAACCTAAAATATGAAAAATTAAACCTAAAGTGATTTTTCAACTTTTAATGGGTCTTAAGTGACTAAAAAGGAAGTTAAAAAAAACTAGACTCAAAACGGAGTTGATTTGAGTTAAAAACGTGAAGAAACAAGAACCGGGCCCGAAACCCGTTCTTTAAAAATTAAAGATTTGCAAAAATGATCCTACGAAAGTTTTTCTATTTTTCCTAAGTGAAATATGATAAAATAAAATTTTCCAAAAAAAAGAAAATTAGTTTTTTTATTTTTATTTAATTTATTATAATTAAAAAACAGTTT
>BQNB010058435.1:3246-37763 GCA_026074375.1 Tanacetum coccineum | reverse complement strand
GGATTTTCTCCGAGATTCCAACCTCAGGTATGTCTTAACTTATAATCCAACTATTTATGATTCCCTTGTAAAACAGTTTTGGCAAACTGCTACTGCCAATACTATAGCTAATGGGACTCTAGAAATAAATGCAGCTATTGATACCATAGGGTACACAATCACTGAGGCATCTATTAGAGATAAGCTTCAATTAGAAGATGCCACAGGGATTACAATGCTGCCAAATGATGCAATTTTTGAGGGGATAGGGCAAATGGGGTATCCTACTGATGGAACCTTCACCTTTTGGAAAAGTTTTTTCACACCCCAATCTAGATATTTAGTCCACCATCTTTTGCACTGTATAAGCTCTAAAAGTGGTGGATGGGATCAATTTGGTAGCAATATTGCTACTGCTTTGATTTGTCTATCCACTGATAGAGTTTATAATTTTTCAAAACTTATTTTTGATGGTATGATGGCAAATTTGAAAAGCAAGACAAAGTTTTTGATGTATCCTTGTTTTCTGCAACTAATTTTGGATATTCAAACGGAAAACAAACACCCTTATTTGGCTGTGACCCTGACCAAAAACATCTTTGGGAATATGAAAAGGGGTTTTAGAGGGGCACCAAGACCTTTATTGCCTGCTATGTTACTTGTTGCTACTACTAATCCAAATGCAGGTCAAGAACATCATGCTGTGGCTCAATCTCAACCATCATCATCCACACTTACAGTACCATCTACATCATCACCTCCAGTACAATCTCCACCACCTATCCCTGCATCCATACCTACACCTACACCTATACCTGAAACTGAACCTGAACCATTTAAGCACACCTTTGAGGAGCCATCTCCTGTCCACC
This sequence comes from Tanacetum coccineum, assembly GCA_026074375.1. Taxonomy (NCBI): domain Eukaryota; kingdom Viridiplantae; phylum Streptophyta; class Magnoliopsida; order Asterales; family Asteraceae; genus Tanacetum; species Tanacetum coccineum. The sequence goes on along the minus strand of BQNB010058435.1, from coordinate 36,912 downwards.
AACACTTCTCACCTCCACAAGAACAGGCCCAAGGACAAAAGACTGTGGATGATTTACTTCAAGTAATTCCTCAGTTGATATCAAGAATTGACAGCCTGGAAACGGATCTCAAACAAACCAAGCTGACAATGAGGAATGCTATTGTGAAGTTAGTCAAAGAAAGTGAAGGAGTTGGAAGGTTTTGAAAAAGGAGGAAAAATATGGTTTTGTCAGATTCTGGGGAGAAGAACTGAGGCTCAAGGGTGGTTAAGTCAAGATGATCCTCTAGATTCTTCAGTACAAGGATTGGTTACTCCTTCTTCAACAAAAGTAAATGCTTCAGGGGGAGGAACAAGTGGAAGACATATGTTCTTAAATACTCTTGAAGCAGCCAAAACTCTCCAAGGAAGTTGCCTCTTTAATAGCCAAGGTCTATTGACAAGGGAAGGAAGATACAAGAAGAAGAAAGCAGGCTAAGGGCAAAAGAAGTAGTCTCAAGCTTGGATTTTCAAGAAGAAGTTGATACTGGTGCTGAACAAGTTAATACTGCTCAAGGAGTTAGTTCTGGTTGTCTAAACTTAGTACTGGCTGTGAACATGTTAGTATGTTGGTGATTAAAAATAAGTCTACTATTCTTTTGATAAAAGGCCAAAGAGAAGGAAAAGCTCCTATGATCATTTAAGAAACTCCTAAGAAGTCAAAGGAACAAGTTTTACAAAAGGAAGCTAGCCTTGCTGAAGCAATTAGGTTGGATACTTTGCAAAAAGAAGAGGTGGCTAAACAAGTACATTTGGATTCTCTCCTAGCATAAAGGATTGCAGAAGAAGAAGAATTGAATGAGGCAACAGAAAGAAAAAGAAGCTCAAGTTCAGTTTGAAGCTCAGCATTACACAAATGAAGATTAGGATTTAATTAGAGCAAAGATTGAAGCTAATGCAGAGTTGTCAAAAAGCATGATAGGAAGTGAATTACAAGGAGAAGATTTTGCAAAGATACCTGGTTGGATTTGTCAATCAAAGGAAGAAATATTTTGCAGAAGAAAGAGCTAGAGCTAAAAGAAACAAGCCCATGACCCAATCACAGCTGAAGACTTATATGATGAATTACATGAAGAATCAAGGGACATGGAAGTTATCTCAGCTGAAGAATTTGAGTTTTGAAGAAGTCAAGAAGGAATTTGATAAGCTTGTGAAAACAGTTGAGTCCTTTGCACCAATAAAATTTTGAAAGACACTAGCTAGTTTGAAAAAGATTGGTGAAAGAGCTTCAGACAAAGACTCCAAAAAGACTGAAAGATGATGAAGATGTTGAAGCAAAGGATGATGAGCCAACCAAGAAGTCTGGAAAAAGAAGAAAACAGATGGCAAGGAAATTGGATTGCATACAAGTGTTGATAAGGATGACTCTGAAGGTTCAGATGAAGATAGTGAACAAGATGATTCTGTCACAGGTACTAAAACTCCAATTAATCCTGTTCCTGTAGCTATGAAAACACCTAGTATAGCCACCTATAAGATCATCAAGCAAGGAAAAAAAGGAGCATACCTGATAATTGTTAGGCCGAAGATGATCCCCCCTGTAGCCTTGTCCTCCGTGTAGATATTTTTCGCGATGCTATCTGCGCTGCCAATAAGAGATTATCCCCATACTAGATAGATGTCCTCCATATGCACGTTTTCATACCGGACCTCGACGTCTATGACATCACACGCCTCCCGCCCCCCACCCCCCATATCGCGAAGAACCACGCGATCGCCACGATACCTGCCAGGAACCTAGCTGATAGACAAGACATAGCGCTATATATCGGCAAGTTTCTCTAAAAGCCACTTATCGTTTACGAAGCCAACCTCTTAGTACAGATCTATATGGAAGTTGAATTAGGATCGAAATGGATCATTAAAGTTGGAGATATTATAAGTCCTGTAGAGTACATTGTTTGAACTTAGAGTCAATGGATGTATATATGTTGATTGAAAGAACATATCCATTATCTGCTGAGATGTGCAAAGCCATGCTAGATAAGAAACTGCAAGGAGGAAAACCAGATGAAAATTGCTATAAAATGTTAAAAATAATAGAAAAGCAAGCTGGTATTAGGAAGTAGTGAAGTTTGTAAAGTTAGAAGTCTAGGATGGAGATAAGAAGGATAACTGATAAGTGCTTAATTACACATATCTTTTACCTCTAAAAACGAGCTTAAATAACCAAAAACAGACAAAAACTGCCAAATATATGTTTGTTTTGCATTTGTATTGTGCAGGAAGTGGATATCATCAAAAAGACAGAAAACCAAGCCAAAATGACAAAACTGAGCATGGAATGGAAAAGACTGTGCAAAATCAAGGCCAAAGTCCAAAAATGCCAAAGTCAGAGTCATACACGAAGAATCAGCAGTCAAACCGGAGCCGGAACTGAAGAATACTATTGATGGATATCTCTAACCATTGATGGGTTCGGGAAAAGCCCAATAGTATTAATATGAAGTCTGTGAAGACAATATGGATCTTCTATCAATTTCAACAGCCCATTTGTGTGCTATTGACAAAGACTGTGAAACTTTGAAGGCCCGACCTAGCCCAGGTTACAAGGCCGATCTCAGCCATTGTACACAACAACAAACCCAACTCCATAACCTTATTAGGCTTGAAAAAGGCCCCAATAACAAAAACATTACCTTATTGGGCCCAACCAAAACCAAAAACAGTGGGCCCAATACAAGCCCAAGCCCAACAAAAGCCCATTAATCCTTTTTATAAACCTTAGGGACTAGAATTGTCATTTTTAAAATAGGTTTTATAAAAGAAAAAAAGGTTTAAACAAACACAAGGGCTGAAATTGCAAATTCCCAAAACCCCTCTTTTATCCCTTTTAGTTAATAAACAGCAGGGACCATTCTTGTAATTATCCAAAACCCTTTTATCTCTTTTTAGTTATAAAACACAAGGACCATTATTGTCAATATCCAAACTCCCCTTATAACTAAAAACCCGGCCAAAAAGAAATGAAAAAAGAGAGAAAGTGTGAGGACTAGTATTGCATCTCTTCCAAACTTATCTTTTAAACCTGCAACCACCTTGTACTACCACCCCCGTACCCGCCAAAACCCAAACCACCTCTCCCCACTGTTTCAGCTCCAAACCACCTCTCAAGTACCTCTCCCAGCTCACCCCTCACCTTTCCCCACAACCCAATGCCCCTATAACCCTTTCCCTGCCAAATTCACACAACCCGAGCACCCCCTTCAATGGTTGAGATCATAAGAAGTGATATGGAGGGCTAGGATTGTTTGAAGAGTTTCTACACTCCACAGCTACCACTTCCCAACACAAAGAGAAGGCTAAGAGCCTCTATAAAAGAGAGAAGCCCAAGCCGAACCCATATACACCATTTTTTATGTTTTTTTTAGCTTAATTTCAATTCCAAGTCTTTTCTTTTAAGCATTTTAAGTGTATTCAGTTTATTAAAAGCCTATGTTGTAATAACTTTCAGTTTTAAATAAAAGTTAAGAGTTTTTGAGAAAATTGCCATTGTCGAAATTTCAAGTATGATTCAAGCTTTTTAAATCCTGTATAAATTATTTAAGAGTGTGTTAAAGTGATTGAGTATCCCTTATACACCCTTTTCTTACCCTTATTTCACCAAAATTCAGTTAAAAAATCGATTTTATATATTTAAGGGGGTGTTTGGTTTAGACCTTAACATGGGTCATATGAGGTTTCTATTGGGTAAATACCACTCAGCCAACTTTGGCTGAGTGTGTAGGGTTAATTAAGCCACTTTAATCAAGTTTTTTAGTATAAAAATAAGTTTTTAAGAGTCCATTGTAATCTGTCAAATTTTTATAAGAAAAAAATAAGCCAAATCACTTAAGCTGATTAAGCAGCCTTTAGCTCATCATATTTGTGATTGTTTTAAGTTGTTTTCAACCTAAAAGGGACATTGTTTTGTCTGTAATTTTTAATTTACCAAAACCAAGTAAAACATCTCATGTGTGCAATCTTTGTAAACACCCACCTTGTACCCGAAATATCAGCAGGTTAAGTTTAACCAAAATGCATAAAGTTCTGAAAATAAGCTCATTGACCATCCCTATAAATCTGTTTGTGGTTTATTTTGGCTAAAAAGTTCATTAAAATCTTATGCATATGCTTGAAAAAAGGGCCCTTGTCACTGATATTTTGCCTATGGTCTGGCACCTCATTTCAGCCCCCCTTTTCCTAGCTTATTTGATTCTAAGCCCTAGGTTATTTTTGCTTTTTCTTGTAGCTTATTAGTTCCCTTTTAATTCCCCAAAACCTCATAGCTTATTTCCCCCTTTAGGTTAGCTTATTTAGGGCTTAAAGTAGGTACTTTTCTGTTTTATATTAAAACTGTTAATATAGCTTAAATCATTTCTAGCTTATTTTAGGGCTTATTCTAGATAACTTAGCTTATTTTAGGACTCCCCTATCCCTATTTATCTGTCCCCCATAGTTTAGCTTATTTTGTTAGCTTAAACCTCAAAGAAAAAGCAAAATAAGCTAATAAGCTTATTAAGTTCTGCAGCCCCATTAAGCTTACATTTCTGGCTTATTAAGTTCACTTGAGCTTATGCACCTTTTATGAAAATTGTTCCCCTTAAGCCCCTCATCAACTTTGCTTTTATAGCTTTTGCATAATAAGCACTTTGGACTATCCTTGCAATCGGGGTCCAACTCAGGGACCATTTATGTAATTTTCTTTATTATAGTTGGCTTTGTTAGTCCCTAGTGTTAAATTCCCTGTTACTTCGTTAGTCCTTGCATCCTTACTCTGTTAGTCCCTAAAGTAAACAGCAGTTAAGTTTTAGTTATATAATTAATTAAATTAGGTTTAGATTTAATTAGTTTAATTACTTTTTATATAAACAGTAAAATTTGGGCATTTTTATATTTTTAGAATTGTTAACTTTTTCTTTATTTAATTTTATTTTTTCAGAATTTTTATAACTTTTATTTTTTGTCTTTTTCTATTTTCTTAGTTTTAATTAGTTTTTAATCTTTAAAAATTCATAAAAAATCCAAAAATTAATAAAAAAATATTTTTCTTTTTTATAAAATTTTCTTTTGTCATTTAGTGTCTAGGAAAAATATAAAATTTAGTGTAGGCTTAATTTTTCTTAAATTTCAGTCTTAGACCCGTTTTACCCGGTGCGTTTTACCGTTTCTTTTCGTTTTACATTCAAACGACCTCCGTTTTAGTTCTAGTTTTCTTTATTTTTCAAATTAAGTTAATTAGAATTTAATTTTGATTTTTAATTTAATTTAGCATTTATTTTCTTAATTTTTAGTATTTAGGGTTCCCGATACCTTATTCTGTTCCCCGTATTTAATTTAGATTTAATTTTAGGATTTCCCTATAACTAATTTTGTATCCCGTAGTTTTTAAGATCCCCATTTCCTTTGCTTGTTTTCCCGTAGATTAAATTAAGTTTTATTTAATTAATTTTAAGTTGTAATTACATTAGTGTTTCCATCATTCAATTTCTCATCAAACCAGGATAAATTTCAATTGCAGCCTCGTTGGGACATACGACCCGGGAATATCTCTTCCGGAATCTTTTTATTATTGATTCTTACTTGTGTATTTTAAGTGTATACTATCAACGAATCAATCACAGCATGAAACATTTAAAGAATGTTGATCTTTGTTTAATCGTGTTCAGATGTTCTCGTGGTTAAGCATCGATTGAACACCTTGAACATGGTTTGCCATGGTTGAGCTATATTCTTCATGTAGAATGTGCTAACCTTATCAACGACACCTTGATAGCCAAGCCTGTTCATGAAAGCTTCAATAATCTCAATGTTGACTGGTGCGATAAATGGATTTTTAGGAGTTTCCACTGGCACATAAAGAATGTCTCGGAACATATCCATTGTGTAAATAAACTCTTGAGTATTCAACATAAACTTGATCATGTCTTCAGGACCAGGTACTTTGCTAACTATTCTCTAAAATTGTTGTAGATACACAGTAGGGACACTAGCAGTGGCAGTTAAAGCATAGCTGAGTGGATGATCAAGTAAGATTTACCCAACGATCTTGCATTCAGGAGAGCATGGAATACTCTGCAGCATCGCGTAATTGTTGCATCTCCTAATTATATGAAATCATAGAACAAGTAGAGCAGCTGGAATTACTTGTTGAGCCATGTAGAATACTGTATAATAACATGAAGTGATTAGTGAAATGAGATAAAGTTTATTTAATACACATTTATATAACATTTTTGTCTCTTTCCACTTTGTCTATTTTTATATGCTCTGGCAATTCTTTTTGAGCATATTATGATCATTTTCTTTCTCATGTGCCAACTCTTGCTTTTTTGGGCACATGACATACGCTTGATTAGTCTTTTTCTTTTAATCTCATTTTGTATGCTCTGGCATTTCTTTTTTGAGCATACATTGATTTGCTTTTTCACGTATGGATTTTATCTCTCTTTCTATTTAGAGTTTTCTCACCAAAAAGCATTTGTGAAAATGATACTCTTTCAGGAAATGAAGATATACTCTTATTTAGATAACATCAACTCTGCAAAAACACAAGTTATAACAAGCATTGATGTTTTAAAAAAATCCAATAGTATAACTTTATATTCTTAAAAAACTTTTTAGTAAAAGAGTACCACTTTGTGACACAAAGAAACAACTTTTTGATAGAATTTGAGATAACTTTTCAAAAATCACAAGTTGTCTAAAGATGTTTTGAAAACAATGAGTATACAACCACACTAATGTAACATCAATTGGATAGTTACTAAGTCACTCACTCCTCATTCTGTTCATTGCAGAAAACGATCGAAACCGAGCATGACTTAGACCATTAACCCAACAGAGTACAATAGATAGTCATAAACCATTTTGAACGGTTTTTGAAACAATCTTTTCAAAACTTTAAACTTTGCCTTTTGATGAAACATGAGAAACTTATGATCACAGACAGTTAAAGCTCCACTTTGTATTTTCCATTCCATTTTTCTTTTTTAATCATTGATCACTATGAATGAAAATTTTAGTTATACAAAACATATTCTTATATACGATATTTGGATGGTCAGTAAATTGCTTAATCTTCATCCTGTAAATTTCAGGAAACGGTCAAAACCAGACACAATCTTCACCATTTGATCCATTTACTATATAAAGATATGATTTTATATAAAAAAATTTATCATTTGTTTTCGTAAGATGCCATTTTGTTTAACAATTAAGCAAATTTGAGTATTTTACAAACTCTTTCGAACCCAAGTTAAAAAGCCCATTATGACTTACGAAACCAATTTTTAAGCCTAAAATATCATTTACGAAACCAACTTATTTGGCCCATTAGTATGTACGAAACCTAATTGATAAGTCCATATGAAACCGAAACTTGAGTCATTGCTTTCATAAACATAATTATCCACTTAAAAAATGATAAACTGAATGTTTTGACTTATTTTTCAGCTTATTTATCATCTTTTTAACAATTTAAGCTCAATCTTATGTTAAAAAGCAACTTCTCAAAGTTACAAAACCTATCATTCTTACGAAACCTCATGATCTTGATCCACAAATGATATTTTTAGTGATCAATCTATTCTAATTATATCACTAGACATATATCAACATTTTGCCTCATTTAATTTCATGTTTCAATTACTTTTTATATTTACGAAACCTTATATCTATACGAAACCTATTTCAATCAATTAATATCAACAAATTATCACAAATAAATGAAATAGATCACGTTTTCTTACATTTTTCTATCACAGATAACCAACAAAACGATTTGGATTGTGTTTTCTTTGTTACTAAAGCTCAAAGAATTTAGGACACCTTTTTGATTATTTTATGAAAGTGATAAGGTTGCGTATGAAACTGTTTCTTTTATACTTCCGAAAATGACTTTCCAATTTTGGCAGTTTTAGTCCCTCAAGTTACTTACATAAGCTCTTTTGATCCCTATGAAGGCTATCTTTTTGAACTTGTCATTTTAGACCCTCAAGTTTCTTTCCTAATCAATAAGCACCCATACGAAAGTTATCCTTTTGCTCTTTTACACTTTTAACCATTGTAGTTATTTTCGTAACCTTTTGTGATCCAAAAACAATTTCATAACCTCCCTTGGAGTTAGACCACTTTTTCACATCAAACTTTTTGAACTATTTTGCAGTTAAGTTCCCGTTTGGACTTAAAAATTTCATAACTCCCCCTCGAACACTTATCTCTTTTTTAAATTTCTTTATTTTTGATAGAAATTTATTCAAAATAAAGTTATTTTGCTTTTGAGAACACTTTTTTGTTTTCTGATGATGATTTGACTGAAAAATGTATAACTCCCCCTTAATAAAATATGAAATTAAAGAACTTTATAGAAAGATAGTTAATGACATCAAATAACGATACATTTATACCATCATTTATCCTGAATAAGCTATCCACTTTTATATAATTATTGCAAGAATCGTTACTAAATTGTTTAAATTTGTAAATTGCAGTAATTACGGAGTGATTTGCGAAGACATGCTAAAAGGCGCATTTTTTAAAGCTTAAACGATGTTATTTAAAGATTGCTTAATTCTGCTTAATACTCCATATCCACAAAAGAAGATACGGCGTATCAGCGCCTGGACTTCACAAGAAAACACGTATTCTCACTTCCTAATACGGCGTATCCATGTTTCCCTATACGCCGTATCCAGCTGGATAACTATTCAGAGATTTGGTTCTCATCATGGGGAATGAGGATCTTAGCACTATTCCTGAAAAGAAATCGAACGAATTCATAAAGTCTAATGTTGAGGACCTTGTTCCAATCCTAAGTGAGTCCGGGGATACTTCCGGGAGTGATAGTGATAGTGATTTACCTTCGTGTGATGATTTCTCTCCCATTAACATTTTTGAGGAAAATCCACGACTTTCTCTAACTCTCTCTTCGATTCAAATGATGATTTTACCTCTAGTGATGACGAGTCACTATCCGATGAGGACGTTCCGGAAGAAATGTTAAAATTTACTCGAACCCTCTTTTTGAATTTGATGACGAATACATTTCTAGTGACGTAAATCCTCTTTTTGATGAGGTGTTAGAGGACATCGAGAGTAAGGACTCTCATCTTTCTAACCTTGATGAGCCGGCTTTGTTAGTCATACCTCTTTTCGATGATAATGAGGATGAATGTTTCGACCAAGGTGGCGACGTTGATGAGATTGAGCTTCTACTCCACCGTGATCCGTCTACTCCTAAGATAAGCGTTGCTTTCATTCTCGAGGGGTTCACCGATGAACCGCCTCTCGAAGAGAATAATGATTTATTTGATTTGGAATCTAAAGAGAATAAATGGAAGAAGATTTTGTACGATGCTCCAATTGATGATTTGAAGACTGAGGACAAAGTTTTCGACCCTGGGATTCTGGAGAAATTTTTTTCTCCAAAATATGTGAAATTACCCTTTGAGGATCGCCATTATCTTTCCTTCACATATGTTATCCGAAAGTTCTTCCTATATCGACCTTCCAGGTGGAATCTCCTTTTCTTCTCTCCTCCGGGAGTGAGGATACTATTTTTAACCCCAACATCTTCGCTTTTTATTTTTCTTCTCTAGAACCGGTGGCATCTCATCGGAGTAGAACTTTCATGTGCTTCAATGTTTATCTAAACATCTTGAATGAAAGTCCGATGGAGATTTGCTCTTCCATATGTTTCGTCCCTAATATCACGATGATATGGGGAGAGTCAAGCTAAAGACTCGCACAAAAACAAGCGCTTCTTGGGAGGCAACCCGTGTCTTTTCTTCTTTCTATTTTCTTAATAATTAAGTGTGTGATTTAATATCCCAAGTCTGGGGGCGTGCTTCTTTCTATGGTATGTGGTTCTGTTTTTGCAGGATTCTTTAAGATCGTGAAGACCCGTGCTTGTTTTCAATCCTCTAATCATCCGGTCTTCGATCTTCTTCTTATTTTGGAATCCTCAATCCTGATCTTATATATATATATATATATATATATATATATATATATATATATATTTGTTTTCCCTTTCACACTTAGAATTTTTTGCATTTGCCTTTTTCGTTCCTAATTGTGAGGGTAAAACCCGATGCTTTTGAACATTGATGCCAATGTTCCATTCTAAGTGTGGGGGGGATTTTTGCCGAAATATGTTCTTACTTGTGCCTATATGTGTTCCCTTGTAACCCCGTTTTGACTAAAATTTTATAATTTTTATTGTTTTATTATGATATATATAAAAAAAATAAAAATAATAAAAATAAAAAAATGGAAAAAATGATGAAAATATAAAAATATATAAATAAGTAGGCCCGTATAATTAGGTAGCTTTTGACTTGACCGAGTTTTAAACTCTAGCTTTCCCCTTAGCTTTCGAGACTTAGCGTTTTCTTAACTTTAAAATTTTGCAAAGAACGAAAAATAATATAATTGAATATAAGTTAGATGCTAAGCGTGGAGTAGTTGGAACTCTTTAGAGCTTATAGAGGTTAATTGTGGCTTTTTTTCTCCCACCAGCTTAATAAACGTTATATAATTGTTGAATAAATAAAGTTGCTTTGGTTTTTGCAATTCTTAGTTTAGATCACTTCGTAGAGATTCCTTCTGGTGAAAGTAAGGTACACATCGAGGTTTTTGTTAAGAGTTTGGGAATTAGACTACTGACCAAGGTCGCATCGCGATACCGTGTGGCCGTTGTTAAAAGACCACGGACCTAGAATTTGCTATAAAAAATAAATGATGTACTAAACCAAAAGCCGAAATAAGACCACAACCATCTTGCCGGCTCACAACCGATTGGAAGTCGTCTAAAAAGGTGAGAAGATATATAATAATAAAAGTAATAAATAATAAAAACGAGTGGCCGGATAAAAGTTTACTGCCTCTGCCGCTCACAACCGATGTTGCAGTCTTCTAAATAAGGCACATAGTAATATAATCCGAGACTAATAAAAGTTTGCTACATCTTGTCGGCTCACAACCGATGTTGCACCTTTAAAAAGGTCGAGAAAAGTTTACCGTGGTTTCGAAATAAGACTCCTTGACCATGGTCGGCTCGCATACCGATGTGGCAATTGTTTAAAGGACCGGGGAGGTTTAATAATGTTGCAATAATAATAATAAGAATAAAGCCAAATTTTGACTCTGGGGTTATCTAAATAAATCCTCCGTCTCTGGACTCGTAGTTGAGTTGTTTAGGATGAAATAAAAAGGATAACCCCTAAATCATGCGAGATTAGAACTTTAATGTGGACCTTATTCTCACCATATCGTCTCTTTAGGAAAGGATTTCAAACTAATTATTGTCTAAACATGGTTTACTTTATTTGAATAAGAATTTAATCTATTTGTCACCAATAATAAGAATAAAACCCTTAGAGGATTTAGGAATAATGGGAGCGAAAAGTTAAGTTTATACTTACACAATTAGCATTTATGAGTAGTGTTAGCATCTAATCTTATATTTAGCTATGATTTTGTTTTAAGCTTAGTTTAGGGATTGTGAAAAGTCAAGGACGACGAACTCCCGTTCTTAAAGCTTTTTAAATAATAATATTTAATTTTTATCTTAGCATTTTATCCATTAATGAATAAGTGGTTAAAACGGGGGCGTTTTTGAGATAAATGATTTTTGAACCTTTTAATGGACCTTTTCTGTTCTTGTTTGATTGTGAGGGGTCATAAGTTCAAGAGGGATAAAATTATTTATTTCCGGGCGTGTTTTATATACATTGCGTTTGGGACCAGCAATGGCTTAGTGTGAGGGAATTTGATGTGTGCTAAAAGACACATCATTTGTATCTCGGAAAATGCTAATAAACGGACTAAAACACTAAAATATGAGTAATTATGTTGCAAATATGTTTGTATTATGTTTTTATGTCTTATAGGTACAAAGGATTGAAAACAAAGCAAAAAAGGTAATTTTTGGGTGAATTTTGATGATGTTTTTACGTTTATCGAGGTTCAAACGAAGTCGTTAATATTTCACGATCACACCATTGGAAAGAGCATGAAAATTCAAGTCAAATGGTGCCTTCATCTTTTATTGGGCCGACCCGACACCATGTATATGGGTCGGACCGACCCATATTATTAAAGCTCAAGAATTGACAATTTTTAATAAGTGCAACTCAAGTTAAGCATTCCCAGCCCAGCAGAAGTCCATCTCAGCCTAACAACTACTTTCGGCCCAAGCATAAATTCGGCCCAGGTTTCTCTTGGAAGAAAGAAAGGCCCAAGACCTGTAGGCCCATCAAAGGAAGCCCAATCCATCTTGGTACCTTGGATTTAACTGAACACAGGAAATTGTTATAAAAGGAATGGGGAGGCATCTTTCATATCTATCAGATATTAGTTTTTTTTACTTCATTCTTTTCTTTTTCGTTTTGTAGTTTAGATTAGAATAAAATTTAGATTAGATTAGTTTTAATCTCCAATTGCAGATTTCATTTCAAGTCATTTGTAATAGTTTAGTAAGATTCACCTGTTTGATTTGTTGAAGCATTGGATCGGTTCAGTTTGTAGTTAATTCGGTTATGTTTCGAAGATTTACGGTTTGATTTATGCTTATGATTCGGTTTGGTTTGATTCAGATTATGTATTCAGATCTATGTTGTTTCGATCGTTTGTGAAATAGCAGTAGGAGTAGTTTTAAATATAACAGCAGGTTGGTTTGATTTTTAATGTTGATGTATGGTTTTTGTTGAATAGTAGCAGGTTTAGGATCCGATTATGGTTTTAAGTTTGTTGTTGATGTTCGAAGGTTTAGGAGCTACAATAGTAGATTAGTTAGAAAAAACAGTAGTAGTGCAAGAGGGATATGGGCTTGATTAGGTTCGTGGTTTATGGAACCGGTCTCATCTTGCCATTTTCACATTCCTAGTCTCATTCGGTATTCTTTTCCATTTTACCTCATTATTTGTAAACTCTGGTTGGGTAGTTAGGTACTAAATTGTCATTTCCTATTGATTGAAAACTAATTAGATTACGAGGCCTTACATTCTAGAAACTAGACTCAAAGATCTTTCCAAGGGATAAAGCCTCATATTCGTAGTCTTTACAGATTAGGAGATATAGGCCCATCAAGTCGAGTTAAATCCAGAATCTGAAATTTTACGTCTATTCTTGATATCTAAAAAGTATAGAAACACATTAATAAAGCAAGAATTAATAATTGAAAGTTAGTAGATGTTTAATTAGTTATATACTCAGGTTGTACACCAAATGAGGGATAAAAATATTTTGGTTAAGTCTTTTTGCAATGCCGTGTAAGTCTTACAAATATATCTCATGATTATGTATATTATTTCTATGTATCTACTTTTCTTTTCTTATGATTCTAAGGCGCGTCACTTCTTTTAGGTCGTGACTAAATCATTGGTGCTTCTTCTCTTAGTTGATTTCTTGCTCGATCATCTTTTATTCACGGTGAGTTCACAGCCTCGCCTTTACTAATTTAAATATTTTATTAAACCCCGCGAGGGAGATACATGCTTGCTTTGAAAACTAGAACACAAGTTGTTTTTAGTATGCTGGACCCGATTATATGATTATTAACATTAAGCAGCTATTGCCAAAGTCCCTAATATCATGAACTGTTAATCACCTTGTATGGGTGAACGCTAGTACAATTAATAGATCTATTGGGTTGACCACCCTGTCCGAGGACTTGATTCAAATCCGTTTGATCACCCCAACTCATTACCAGACAATTTGTATTGAGAATCCATAGGTATGAGGCAATAATACCTACTTTATGGGCAAACTAGAATGCATATGGCATGCATTATTGTCAAAGTTTCGGTGTCATGAGCTCAATGTAATAAAAACCTGATATATGGCTTGTCCGTACAACAAGTCACTCGATGAATTATACTTGTGTTCCACTTTTATTATTTTAAACCTATTAATTCACTCAACGCTTCGTTGACTTTTTAGTATGTTTTATCTCAGGTAATCAATGTTTAAGACTTGGAGCATACAAGGAGGAGCTTGCGCTATTTTATTTGGTTAAAATGTTTCTAAGTTCCATCCCTCAAAAATACATTTAATTATGGAAGTGGTTTTTTTTAAAACTTGTATGTTGGATTTGGTTACGATCATGTTGGACAACTTTTGCACTCTGAATTTCTATGAATGGAACTAAGTTTTTATAATGTCTCTTTTGAGTCGTTCTTTGTAATTTATGTGTAATTGAGCTATGATTTAACACCAAATTGTTGGTTTCGCTGCGTCTTAAATTGGGAGTGTTAAAGATTGGTATCAGAGCCAGGTTATAGAGAACTATGTCATTTTTCAAAAACCTAAACTATAACTTTATTTTCTAAATTTACACGCAAAGATTCCTCGTGGTTTCCCGCTCAAGTCTTATGATTCCTATTTTAGTACTTATGTACACTTCGGGTACATCATTGTTAAGTATTTTTTAAATAAATACTATGATATATATTGAGATATATATGGATTATAAAGCTTTATATTAAAGCTTTTTGCATTTATTTACATGTTTAAATAAATCATAATTAAATCATTATACTCATTTTAATGCATTTCACATTCATTTGTATATTGCATAAATCTTTATATATGTAGTGACCTTAGATATATTTATTTTGCGTGATTGCAGATTATCATGGCGAACTTACCTCCCCCTGACCACGCTGCAAATTTTCCTGAAGACGAGCCGGTTAACCCAAAACCCGCTCCTAATATCCTCCACCATGCACCCGCTAAACCCAAGGGGTATGTTGGTGATGATGACATGGAGGATGACGAAGAAGAAGACCCGAATGAAGACCCGAAAGTGGAACCAATTGAGCAAGTTGTGCCTGAACAAAACAATATGGATGGGTTTGCACCGCACCCACTACCTCAACCCAAAGGAAACATGAATGGATGGTTGATTGAGGATGATTATAAGGAGTTAGAAGAAGATGGGGTAGGTGATGGTGAGGAAGACCCGGAGATGGAAGAAGAGGAAGACCCATAGATGGAAGAAGAGGAAGAAGAAGATATGGAAATTAATGATGAAATGGATGATCCTGAATTTATTAACCCGTATGAGATTGAGGAGGGTGAACTTCTACCTCCACCTGTTAAGTTGGACACTTCTTTTGATACTGAGCCAAAAGTCGAGGTTGAGGTCGAGGATAAAACTGAGGTTGCTACTGTTGGCACCATCACTCGTGTACCATATCATGTACATCAGTTCTCGGGTACCACCTATGTGGGGAGTAGATCATCTCGTAAGGTTTTTGCCCCTAGCCCTATGGGGAAGGATGTCGATACTTTGCATCATAAGGTCAAGGGTCTTGCCCAACAAATGTTTGAGCAAGCTAATACCGAGTACTCAACCCTGAAAAGACTTAGTAAAATGGATCGATATTTGGGTGAACTTGACACCGATTTAAGGATCGAAACTCGAGAGCGTTATGAGCTCAAGCAGAGCATGAGTACGTTGGAAGACCAAATGCGAGGATTGATGCTTGAAGATAGTTAAGAAAAGGAATGGTTGAAGATAAAGCTAAAGGTAAAGGAACAAATGGAACAAGCTTTTCATCATGTAGTAGTTTGGATTCACGAACATTTTGGAGTGGAGATTCCACCAAGTGTGGATGAGGAGCGACCAATCGAAGCCAACGGCGATGTGACTACTTTCAATGATGCGTAGCCATCCGAGCCACAAGGATTCCCTCCTCGTGAGTCTTAGTAGTTCAGTTTCATTAGTAGTATCTTTCATTTTGTAATCACTAAATTGAATCCTCAGTTGGTAGAATTGATGCCATTGGTTGTGATAATTTGTATCATTTTGTGAAACAATGAAACTATGTATTAACTCTTTTGGTGATGAATGATAAAAATAGCTATCTTTTGATTTACTACATGATGTTGTTGTGATCATGTTATTTGTATATGTTATAGTTATACCATTGTATGAATACTCATAAATTTTTCTTTGTGTTTGATATAATCATGCCTCCTAAAGGAATGTCTGCTGCTGCAATCTCAAAGCTAGTTGCTGATAAGGTAGCCGAGGCATTAGAAGCCGATTATGCTGCTAGAAACAATCCAAATGTTGCTAGAGGATCTGGTGGAAATGGCGAACAAGGTAGGGCACCACCTATTCAGGAATGTTCATTTGCTGGTTTTATGAAGTGTGGTCCTACCCAATTCCATGGTAATGAAGGTGCCATTGAATTATGTCGTTTGTTTGAGAAAACTAAAAGTGTATTTGGGATCAGTGAGTGTGCTGAAAGAAGTAAGGTAAAAATTTTTGCTGCCACCCTCCAAGGTCGAGCCTTGACATGGTGGAATTCCCAAGTCGCTACACTGGGTTTCGATGTTGCTAATGGGAAATCATGGACCGATATGAGGAAGATGATGATGGATGAATTATGTCCGGATGAAGAGGTTCAGAGGTTGGAAAATGAGTTGAGGAGCTTAAGGTTGAGAGACATCAATATAGCTGCTTACTCACAACGGTTCAATGAGTTGGCGTTATTATGTCCCGAAGCAGTCCCAACTAAAAAGAAGAAAGTTGAGCTCTACATTAAAGGTTTGCTTGAGAACATCAAGGGGGAAACAACTTCCTTTAGGCATGCGATACTCAATGAAGCTGTTCGTATGGCTCATACTTTAATGGAACTATAAATTTAAGATAAAGCTGAAAGAGTTGCCGAGAACAATAAAAGGAAGTGGGAAAGCAACAACAACCAAAGTGGCAACAACAACAATAGAAACAACTACAAGGATAACACCCGTCATTACCAGCATAACAATAGAAGGCAGGGAAATGCTAGTGCAATGATTACTGCCCTAGCTGAACAAGGTGGGTATGCTGGAAACAAGCCCTTTTGCAATGGTTGTAAGAAGCATCACACCAGTTACTGCACGATGGTGTGTAACAGCTGTGGAAGGACGGGCAATATGGCACGGGATTGTAAGAGAAAGGCAGTGGCTATAGGTGCCAATGTGCAGCCAATCATGACGTGTTATGGGTGTAGGGATAAAGGACACACGAGGGACCATTGTCCGAAGAGGAACAATCCATAGGGTGGTAATGCTACTGGTAGAGCATATGCATTCAGGGAAGCTGAGAAGGGTCAAGGACCAAATGTTGTTCCGGGTACGTTTCTAATCAACAATCGTTATGCTAGTGTGTTGTTTGATTCTGGTTCTGACAAGAGTTTTGTTAATACTAGTATTAGTCATTTAATTGATATTAAACCGGTTAAAATGATACTAGTTATGAAGTTGAATTAGCTGATGGAAGGATAGTTAGTACAAATACAGTTCTAAGAGGTAGCTCCCTAAATTTAATTAATCACTTGTTTGAAATTGATCTTATGCCCATAGAACTTGGTACCTTTGATATTGTTATCGGGATGGATTGGTTAGTCGAGCACGATGCTGTTATTATTTGTGGAAAGAAATAGGTGTACATACCGATTAAGAACAAGGTGTTAGTAGTTAAGGGTAATAAAGGCGTGTCTAGACTGAAAGTGATATCTTGTATTAAGGCAAGGAAATACGTGGAAAGAGGTAGCCTGTTATTTTTAGCCTATGTAACGGAGAAAGAACCATTAGAGAGACATTTAGAAGATGTGCCTGTGATATATGAATTTCTCGAGGTGTTTCCTGATGATCTACCAGGACTTCCACCACCTCGACAAGTCGAATTCATAATAGAACCTGTGCTAGGAGCCGCACCTGTTGCACGCGCACCTTACCATTTGGCATCGTCAGAGATGAAGGAGTTGTCTAATCAATTAAAGGAGCTGTCAGAGAAAGGATTCATTCGCCCAAGCTCATCACCTTGGGGAGCTTCGGTGTTGTTTTTTAAGAAGAAGGATGGGTCCTTCCGCATGTGTATTGATTACCGTGAGCTAAACAAGTTGACGGTCAAGAACTGATACCCACTCCTAAGGATTGATGACCTATTTGACCAACTTCAAGGCTCTTGTGTGTACTCAAAGATTGATATGCGATTGGGATATCATCAACTTCGCATTAGGGAAGAGGACATCCCAATCACCGCATTCCAAACCCGGTATGGTCATTATGAATTCCAAGTGATGCCATTTGGACTAACCAATGCTCCTGTGGTATTCATGGATTTGATGAATCGAGTGTGCAAGCTGTACCTTGACAAATTCATGATTGTATTTATTGATGACATACTTATATAATCCAAGAGTAAGGAGGAGCATGAAGAACACTTTAAGATTATTTTGGGGTTACTCAAGAAGGAGCAGTTGTACGCTAAGTTCTCGAAGTGTGACTTCTGCTTAGAGTCTGTGCAATTTCTTAGTCACGTGATCGATAGCAAAGGCGTTCACTTTGATCCCTTAAAAATTAAAGCTATTAAAAATTGGGCCGCGCCTACAACACCAACCGAAGTAAGATAATTTCTAGGTTTAGCTGGATATTATCGAAGGTTCATTGAGTGATTTTCTTTGATTTCAAAACCACTGACCAAGCTAACTCAAAAAAACAAGAAATTCGAATGGGGTGAAGAAGAAGAAGAGGCATTTAATATGTTGAAGCAGAAACTATGTAGTGCGCCTATCTTGTCATTGCTTGAAGGGACAGAAGACTTTGTAGAATACTGCGATGCATCAATCAAAGGTTTTGGAGCAGTTTTGATGTAAAGGGAAAAGGTGATCGCATATGCCTCGCGACAATTAAAGAAGCACAAAGAAAATTATATGACCCATGATTTAGAGCTGGGGGCCATGATTTTTACACTTAGGTTGTGGAGACATTACATGTATGGAACAAAATGTGTAGTTTATATGGATCATAAAAGCATGCAATACATTTTGGACCAAAAAGAGCTCAATAGGCGACAGTGGCGGTGGATTGAACTCTTAAGCGACTATGACTGCAAGATTCACTACCACCCCGGTAAAGCCAATTTGGTGGCCGATGCATTGAGCAGAAAGGATAGAGAAAAACCATTGAGGGTTAGAGTTTTGGTCATGATAGTTTACCCCAATTTAACTGATAGAATACAATGGGCTCAAACGGAAGTGATGAAGGAGGAAAAGGTGAAAGCAGAGAATTTAGGAAGCTTGAACAAGCCAATATGTGAAATTCGCTCTGACGGAATTTGATACTTTGATAAACGAATATGGTTTCCATTGTTTGGTGGATTACAGGATCTGATTATGCATGAGTCGTATAACTCAAAGTATTCGATTCACCCTGGTTTGATAAGATGTATCAGGATTTGAAGAAGCTTTATTGGTGGCCGAACATGAAGGCTGATATCACCACCTATGTTAGCAAATGCCTGACATGCGCCAAAGTGAAGGTTGAACATCAGAAGCAGTCAGGTTTACTCCACCAACCAGAAATCTTTGAATGTAAATGGGAGAAGATAACCATGGATTTTGTTTCCGGTCTTCCGAGAACCCCAAGTAGTTATGAAATGGTCTGGGTTATCGTCGATCAGTTAACTAAGTCGGCTCACTTCTTGCCGATGAAGAAGATCGATAGTACGGAGAAATTAACTCAGTTGTACTTAAAGGAAATTGCTTGTAGATACAGGGTGCCTGTATCAATCATATCGGACAAAGATAGCCGATTTGCATCAGGATTCTGGAGATCACTTCAAAAGGCCTTGGGAACCGATGTGAATATGAGCACTACTTACCACCCAGAAACGGATAGTCAGAGTTGAATGAAAGAACGTTACAGACTTTAGAAGGACATGTTGCTGGGGGCTAGCTGCGTGATTGATTTTGGAAAAAGTTAGGACTGACATTTGCCTCTAGTTGAGTTTTCTTATAATAACAGTTATCATACGAGCATCAAGGCCGCAACATTCGAAGTACTCTACAAGTGGAAGTGTAGGTCACCTATTTGTTAGAGTGAGGTTGGAGATAGCCAACTCACGAGGCCAGAGCTAATTCGAGAAATTACAGAAAAGATAGTGCAAATCAAAAACCATCTACTGACCGCTCGTAGTCGTCAAAAGAGTTATGTGGATGTGAGGCGTAAACCGATGGAGTTTAGTGAGGGAGACAGGGTCATGTTAAAGGTGTCGCCTTGGAAAGGAGTGATTCGTTTTGGAAAGCGTGGGAAGCTGAGTCCACGATTTGTTAGGCCATTCAAGATCATTGATAGAGTTAGACCAGTAGCATATAAATTGGAGCTGCCAAGAGAACTTCAAGGAATCCACAACACTTTTCATATTTCTAATCTCAAGTAGTGTTTGGCGGACGAGAATCTGATTATTCCGCTTGAGGAAATTCAACTCGATGACAAACTAAACGTTATAGAAGAACCGGTTGAGATTATGATCGTGAAGTAAAGCAACTCAAACAAAGCTGTATTCCCATAGTTAAGATTCGTTGGAACTCGCGGCGAGGTCCGGAGTTCACGTGGGAACGCGAAGATTCCTTCAGAAGCAAATATCCACATCTTTTCCCGAGCAAGAAGAAGGCAAGTATGAGGAATCGAGCACCGGGACGGCGCTCCCGTAAGGAGGGGAGGATGTAAAACCCTGTATTTAAGGTCACTACTATTTCTAATCTCATATCTATTTTATAAATTTAAAGAATTCGTTTTTAATATTTTAGCCGATTTTTATTAAAATCGTTAATTTTAAAACCCTCGCGAATCCTACAATTTAAATTTATCCGTTTTATCAATCGAGAAATCAACGCAAGTCATGATTAGCCACGAGAGCTTATTAATTTTATTTTTATTATTTTTCATCTTTTATTCGTGTTTAGCCGTAACCGCGTCAAAGAAATCGTAATTTTACAACAAATAAAGAGTTAAATAGGTTATTAGGCCCGGAAACAAAGTGATACCAAGATTTACCAACAAAAAGCCCAACCAAGCCCACCCCCAAGGAGGGGGCCGGTTAGCAAGCTCAAACAAACGCACACTTATATTTTTTTTAGGAATTATACAAGTTAATACATATCCTATAAATAAAGCCCACTCCATTTATTCTCTTTTTATAAGCCGAAACAAAACACACACAAACACAATACAACGTTCGAAAACCAAAAACCATCCAACTTCTCCTTTTTCTGCTGTTCATCGACCCCAGGAGAAAATCCATCACCAACACCTTAAATCTTCATCAAATCCCTCTTTTATTACTCCAAATCACTCCCACAATAAACCCTAACCATCTCCCAACTATAAAAACCACCATGCATGTGTTTTGAGAAATCTTGATTTTGAAGATCTTTGAGTTTTTAGGGATTTTAATTGATTGAAGGCTACAAGATTATTAAGGGATAGATTAGAAGAGATTGTAAACAAGATTTGAAGTTAGAAAAGTTAGGGTTTGGTTTATTGAGGTGTTTGTTGCAGCGGCTAAGGAACACAACCCACATAGGGTTCGTGTTTGATCATCTACTCTTCCTTCCATTGTGATTGTGAGTAAATTTTTAAAACCCTTCTTGTGTTAATTTAATTTTTCATGAGTGCATGTGTTTGATTTTGAGTTTTTATGAGTATGTTTGGTCTTATTATGTTTGATCTTGATTTAATTATAATCTTGAGGTTTAATGATCATGAGATATGTTTATAATTTATGTCTTGGCATTGCATTGGGGTAATTAGTGATTTGGATGAGTTTTGAATGAAGTTGGAAGTAGTTTTAGGGATTGTTTCCAGGTCAGTAGCTAAATGAGGCTTTTTCTTAAACTTTTTGGCCTGGAGCCTATCATTAAATTAAATGGTTAGATAGATATAAGTCTTAGCTCCATGTGACGAATTGGATGGTTTTGTATCTCCTCCGGATAAGTGAGATACGGTCGTTTTACGGAGACTAGTCGATTCTGGAGCACCGTTTGGAAAACGTATTAAACTCCAGGTTAATACTCTTAAATGTGGGAAAGGAAAATTGATTCCAGTAGTAGACACCTTAGGCTAACAACTCCAATTGGATTCACTTCAATAACTATCACGGTTTATGATTTATGGTCGTTTCCGTAAGGGGGTTTCAAATTGTAAAAATTCTGGGCGGGTAGTTAAGTACCAAAATGTCATTTCCTATTTATTGAAAACTAATTAGATAATGAGGCTTAACATTCAGGAAACTAGACTCAAAGGGCTTTCTAAGGGTGAAAGTCTTGTACTCATAGCCTTTATGGATTAGTAGATATGGAACCATGAAGTCAGGTCAAAATTAGAATCTGGAATTTTACGTCTATTCATGGTATGTAAAAAGTATAGAAACGCATTAGTAAAGCAAGAATTAATAATCAAAACTTAGTAGATGTTTAATTATTTATATACTCAGGTTGTATACCAAATGAGGGATAAAAATACTTTGGTTAAGTCTTTTTGCAATGCCGTGCAAGTCTTACAAGTATATCTCATGATTATGTATATTATTTCTATGTATCTACTTTTCTTTTCTTATAATTCTAAGTCGCGTCACTTCTTTTAGGTCGCGACTAGATCGTTGGTGCTTCTTCTCTTCGTTGAATTCTCGCTCGATCATCTTCTATATACGGTGAGTTCATAGCCTCGCCTTTACTAATTTAAATGTTTTATTAAACCCCACGAGGGAGATACATGCTTGCTTTGAAAACTTGAAAAAAAGTTGTTTTTAGTATGCTGGACCCGATTATATGTTATTGTCATTGAGTAGCTATTGCCAAAGTCCCTAATTTCATGAACTGTTAATTGCCTATAATGGGTGAACGCTAGTACAAATAAATAGATCTATTCGGTTTGACAGCCCTGTCCGGGGGTATGAATCCAAATGAGAGCACCCAGTCAACGGACAATTTGTATTGAGAATCATAGGTATAAGGCAATAATACCTAGTTGTGGGGCAACTGTATTTGCATAAAAGTTATGCGTTAATGTCAAGGTTTCGGTGTCATGAGCTCAATGAAATAAAACTTGATATATGGCTTGTCCGTACAACAAGTCACTCGATGAATTATGCTTGTGTTCTATCTTTTATTTATATAAACTCTATGGATTCACTCAATGTTACGTTGACTTTTTAAGCATGTTTCATCTCAGGTAATCAAGGCTAAGGACTTGGAGCATACGAGGAGGAGTTGCGCTATTTCATTTTGTTAAATTGCTTTTAAGTTTCATTCCTCACAAATACATTTAAATTATGGTTGTGGTTTTAAAACATGTATGTTGGTTTTGGTTACGATCCTGTTGGACAACTTTGCACTCTGAATTTCTATGAATGGAACTAAGTTTTTATAACGTCTCTTTTGAGTCATTCTTTGTAATTTATGTGTAATTGAGCTATGATTTAACACCCAAATGTTGGTTCTGATGCGTGTTAAATTAGGGGTGTTAAAGATTTAACCACTTTCATAGAAATTACTTTATCCTGTTTTCACCAAGAACCAAACTCAAACACCTTCCATATCACCAAAACAAACACAACACTTAATGTAAAAACGATCAACAAGATTCACTAAAACGTCAAAACGGCTATAGAAATTGGATTTCAATGTCAAGTAATCATGAAGTTTATCTATTATCCCTTATTTGAGTTTGAAGTGGGTTTCACGAAGGCGTCTGCTTATTTCATCATCGTGACTTCCTTCTATTTTCTACCCCTTTTTCCCTAAACCTCCTCTATCGATTGCTGACTTGCTTGATCATATACCGTTAAGATTGAGACTTGAATTATCTAGTTTCCAGTAGTCGGGGTGGTTGGTTGAAGACCTAGTTAACTATCACTTAAAGGAGTTACGTTGTAGTACTCAGTGTCACACGCAGATGCCGATGTGGATAATTTCAAGAGGTGTTGTACTTTTTATACTTTTGATGTTGGGTATAGGGTACTTAGAGGCTTTCTTCTATACCGTTCTTCAATCAACAATAGTGCAAGATTAAGTAACAAATTTGGGGAATTTTACTTCAGTTTCAAGTTTGGTATATCGGGTTTACTTCACCAAGTGGTCACTACAATAGCCGACAGAATACGAGGTTGGTAAGTTAGCTAGATAGTTTAAAGGTTGAGATGTAATCAGCAATTCTCATGAGATATTTGAAGCTACAAAACATCAATGATACTTCACAGTCTCAGCAAAATCTTTCAAAGTTCTTCAATGTCTTTCATTACTTTTCAAGATTGTTGCTTATGATAAGAACTTCTCGAGTATATGGTCGTACACGTCAATGATGCTTTTGAGAGTTCAAAACCATCATGGGGGAATACGCGTACTTTGATACTTTGAGGTAATCATGTTAACTTCCATGGGGAAGTAGTATATACTACTTTACTTAGTATGGTTTGTGAAGTATTCTACATACGTGAGAAGATTTGTTGCTGATTTCTTGCATGTACCCCCGAATGGATATTCACCAAGACCAAATGTCATGATACAGCAGTATTAGTTGATGTAAGATGTAGACATGTGAAGGATGATTCCTTAAAGGGATAAATTGCTCACACTCAGGACTTAGTTGACTTTAGTGTAGCAATTCACATTAGCACTATCTTGGAGGAAGAAAAGTGCATTTCTGGATCTTAATTGATTTTAGTGCTACGGTTTCAACTTCGTTAAAAGGGATAAAGTGTGTACCTCAGGTATTGGATGATTCTTCTACAAAACTCCGTTGTGCACTTTAAATGTCAATGTTAGAAGAGCGTTCGAGCTACATCAATGTTTCAGAATCTGCTAAAGATACGGATGTTGGTTTGGGGGGAAGCTGATTCAGAAACTTCGCCAAAAAGGAGTCTATGAAGAAAGCTTTTCAAGACATGCTGCATGAATTGGAGGGAAGTTAATCCAACTCATGTATACTACAATGGTTCCAGAACAAGTAAAAGACACAAAAGATCCAAGCTGAAGTACAAGTATCAAGACTAGAAGACAAAGATGTCATCTTCAGCATTAGAAGCGCTTTGGAAGACTTTATTTTGTTGTATTTTGTACTTTTTAGTGTAATTCCATATGCCCACATATTGGGGGAAGATTGTTAGCCTTAAAATATGTCAGCTAATACGGAATTACACTAGTTTACTTATAGTTAGATACACAAGGACTAGAAATGTCAAGTTAGGATAGTAGTGTGTATCAAGGACTATATATACCCTCCTATACTTCTATAGGAGGGTGAGGATAATCATTTGTATCTCATAAGTGTGTGTGTTTTCTTTCTCTCTCTAAAAACACACACATCTTTCCTTTCTCTCTCTACATCTAATAATATGGCAACTTGTTTCTTTTATCCTCCCCGACCTCCGGATCATGTTTTAGGTTGGGATAACATTAGCCTTTTAATACCAAGTCTAAATTCTTAATCCATTTTATATATCAAATCCTGGCCCAAACAAAGAAATAATAAAAGGTCTATCAAACGATCTGGTCCAAGTCAACCTTTGATAAAAGAGGGTCAAAGAACTGTATATCTTCTTCATTCCCCGCCCTCGTTTTCACTTTTACAAAGAGCAATAACAACCCAGGGTAAATCAATCCACTCCCCACATACGAGTGCTTCTAGAAACCTTATCCTTGACACCCCCTGACGCAAGCAGTGACGTTTTGAGGAATGACACGCTGGTAATTCGTGCTAATGATTGGTGATGGGCCGTGGCATATGATCAAGGGCCAGGAATGAAAGACTTGGAGAAAAAGAAAGAATGGAAGGCCAGGATGAGAGATTCGAGCTCCTGACACAGCTAGCACAACAAGCACACCCAAGACCCTAAGTTTACCTATAAATAGGACCTTACTTTCTCATTGTATGGGGAGTTTTTAGTCGTTTTTAGCTTAAAGTTTTAGCTTATTGGTCTTAATTTGTAATTTCCTTTTTTAAAGTATTGTAATGTTTTAATCATTAATAAAATTGCAGTTTTGTCTTAAATTGTTGTGAATTCAGGATTTACCTTCATGCAAATTTTGTTAAAAATGTATTTGGAATTTACTTAATAAGCTCAATAAGCCCTTATCATAAAGTAAGCTAATCCTTATTCAGTTAAGTTAGCCTATAACTTAACTGAATAAGTAGTTCACTCAAATTCACCAAAAATTCTTGAATAAGCCAATAGGAAGATAAGCCAGATTTGGATGGGTTACTGGGGGCTTATTCTTAGCTTATTTATAAGCTAGCTTGTTGATTTAAGCTCTATAGAGAAATTAAGTCCCTGTTTAGCTAGGACAAAGGTACTCTTCCTATTTCATTTTTTTAGCTTTTTGACTAATTAGCTTAATAGATTGCTTATTTGCTTATTTGCTCTTATCTTCTGCTTGTTGTTGGTGATTCAGTCTTATTATAGCTTATCTTGTTTAATGTGTAGCCTTGGTCAGCTTGTTTTGAGTTTTCATCATAATCTGTCCCCATATTAGGCCTTATAGCTTATAGTTCTAGCTTATTGTTTACTACTTATTTGTGATAGAGTATTGATAATTTGTGCATAAAAATACTAGTTCTTAATCTGTTTGGAGGTTTAACAGTTTATGTCAATTTGTCTTGATCTAAATTTGGTGTTCATAGATTTAAAGGAGTGTTTGGGTCAAGAGTTAAAAATAGGTCTAATAAGGTTTAATGCTATTTTTGGTTTGTGAGTCAGTTTCATAAGCTTAAATAAGGTCTTAGTAGTAGTTTTTATAAGCTAAAATTTAGTTTTGTTAAGTTTTCTAGTTTTCTATTAACAATAGCTTAAGTCTAAAAGTTTTGAGTTTGCCCAATAAACTTATGGGTCAACCGTCTTAATAAGGTACTTGAGGTATGGTTGTTTGTGTTTAGATGTGATTCCTAATGCATCAAATTGTTATGTTCTAAGTTTAATAATGTTGGAAAACCCTTTTTGCAAAAATAGTCATAACTAGTTCATAAAATTTTCTCATATTGCAATTTAAAGTTGTGGTTTGATTTTAGCTTAACTGGATTGATCTTTCTTTCAGTTAGCTTATTGTAGGGTAAGGATTAATCAGCTTCAAGGTTTAGTTAGTCAAGAGTCTTTTTGAGTCTTAAAATTAAGTCTGCAAGTAGCCTTTAAAAATCAAAAAGCCAAAAATATTTTGTTTAAACTGTCACTTTTGACAGATTAATTTTCTAGCTTATTTTTAGTTCAAATTTCTTAAAATGAGTTTTTATGTATTAATTAGTAGGTAGACTTTATCTGTTTTCGGTTTTTAGGATTTGATATAAGCTTTTTGAAGCTTATTTTTGTGTCAAAAGTTGTGCTAAAAGCTATCATAATTCCCTTTAAGTCAAAAGGTTGTGCAAACTATTTAAGGTCTTAATGAGCTTATCAGCTTATTATGTGTGCTCAATTGTGGTCACTTGTGCTTATTAGGATTAGCTTTGTGCTTATGTTTAGCTTATTGAGGTTTGCTTGAGCTTATTGAGGTGTACTGCTAATCTTGTTGTGCTTATTCCTAGCTTATTTGGTATGTTTAATTTCAGTCTTTGGAGCTTATTAGGTTTAGGTCTAGCTGGTTTTTAGTTGTAAGCTTTTCTTTTGCTTAATAAGCCAAATAAGTCAAAACAAATTTAGTTTTAAAATCATTTTGCTATCTGTCATTTTTTAGCTTATCTCTAGCTTATTTTTCAGTTTTGTCAAAAGTTCATTTATTAAAGTTGTTAGTTTTAGCTTGTAGCTTAAGCTTTTTCAAAAAGAAAACTAAAAAAAATGTTTAGTCAAAAAGAAAGGCCACAGGTTTCGAACCTGTGACCTCCCCCTTTCATAGCATACGTCTTAGCACATACACTCATCACCATCTGCCCTGGGGTCTTTTTCATTCATTTCTTTGCACAATTAAATTGTTATAGTCATTCCTAGTTTTTAGCTTATAGTGCTTATTTGTTTTTTAACAACTTATTCGGGTTAGTTTATTTTCCCATTTTATTTTTCTTAAGGTTTAGACAGATAAAAGTAAGTTTCATAATTTTTCTAGAATTTTAATAATTAGTTTACTATTTTTAATATTTAATTTAGATTAAAACTATTTTTAATTCATAATAAATAAAATAAAAGTCAAAAAAATATAATTCTTTTTTCTAAAATTATTTTTAGTCATTTAGGATTTATAAAAAATGAAAAAACATTTTTAGGGTTAAATTTTGATAATTAGGGTGTTAAGTCGCGTTTTTTTAGGATTTCCGTTAACGTTTTTAGGTCAAATTTTTAATTGCTTTAATTGTTGTTTGTCTTTAAATGTTTTTGCATTTATATTTGTAGAAATAGAATCCAATTCTAATCTTTGAAATTATTCATACACGCGATCACAAACTTAACCGATTCTCAATTCACACTTCGTCGAGGATCGAACCGGGTGGGTTTTCTCGAACGTTACTTTGGATATAAGTAATCTTATAAAAGCTTTTGGAAATACCTTATTCTTATACTTTTATTGTAATATCCTTATTTTAACGTAATTGGGTTACGAACCATATTATTAATCCTCTTGAGATTTTTTAAAAATCACATGCAATAACTAAAAAAAGAAACAACATAAAATTTTAAGTTCTACCATAATCAGCTACTGAAACTAAAGTGACATTACTATTTTCATTAGTTAAAAAGTTCTACCATAATCAGACCTAGTTAAAAAGTTCTACCATAATCAGACTACCATAACCAGCTACTGAAATCGAGCTACTAAAATAAAGATATTCAGCTTCACTGGATAATCAGACTACCATAACCTGACTACTGAAATTGTTCTACCGAAACTGTAACACAACAAAAGATATTCAGCTTCACTGGATAGTTATATGCGATCACGTTGCTCTTTATTCTTCAATGCATCAATGATTATCGCCATCTTTTCAACAGGATCTATTTTGTCAAACTCTTTTGCTAATTCAAGCATCTTCTCGGCATGCACATTGATCTCATGCAACAATATCTTCGTGGCGAACTTAAATCTCAGTCGCCTCAGCATATCACGCTGTAACTGCGACTCGACAGGAAGCCCACAATCTCAATTTGCAGCAGGTCCACCGTTAAAAGTTTCCATATGGAGCATGGTGAAAATTCCACAATCATGAAAATCCGCCTTAGTCTTCCACTTCAGCTTTGGGATTGTTTGCTTCACTTTAGCAATCTTACTATGCCTAATGTGACCATACAACTTCAAATGCCGAGCAAACAACTTTTTCTATAGCAAAAAGAAAATAAAATCACATGGGATCAAAGGGCTAATCAAATGTGATATTGTGTGAAAAAGAATTAAATGGAGATGATAAAATACATACAAGAAGAACACAAACTTGTTTATATTTTGAATCATAGCTTGCTGGACTGTTATCAAGTATAGTCATAGCTGTTTTTTTGGTAAGACTGAAGACAACCACATAAAAATGCTCGAAATTGTAAATTGGAAAAAAACGCATGTTTTAAGCAAAATAAAAAACTTAATATAATAAATAAATGTAAAAACAAAAAGTACAATTCTAAAATAAAAAAATTACCAAGTCAATGCTTTCAAGAGTCAAACCACCATCATTACCTTCAAACTGAGCCTTAACTTGACTAGAAAATCTTTCCCATTTAGCATCATTAGAATCCAAGGTTCCATCAAACATAGATTTTGTCTGTATTATATATCATACTTAAATGTATCATCAAAAAACAAAATACTTGTATAATAATTTATGAATTTATAACATTCAAAATCATCAAGTTTCTTTATTTAAAAGCTCCATAATCACTAGGAGGATGCTTCCAAATACTTCATTGATACTTAAGCTGTTTTGTGAGAAGTTTAAGAAGTTGATATGCCATTTCACTAAAATAATCAACCTGAAGCTTCTTGTTCAGCATAACTGTAATTGTAGATGGTGTAAGGGGATATCTCTTTTCTACCAGCATGTAAATGTACACATGTTGCATCCTCAAGGAATGTACTCCACAGGAGTCATACAGCTTCCATTCCAACACTTTGTAGTCTTGTTGATTCTTCCATACTGTATCTTCAACATGTGGTTCAAACATTGTCTTCAAATCTTCCCATAACAATAAATCCAAGTCTTCCACTGGTCTTGTTGACTTATATTTAGCTTTTACCAACTTGTATAAATCTTTCAAATCTTCCTTGCTAAAACTTTTAAGCATATGAATAAAGATTATGTACATTTGAGACTTTCCATCAGCTCACATTATTTGATAATAGCTTTTCTTTCCTTCTTTGTGAATCTTCCAGCCAACAATACTTGAAGACTTAATAGCTAAAGGTATAGCATCAATTGCAACTTCTTCTTCTTATGGAATGACTTCCATTAGACTTTGAAGCTCTGTCGTATCTTTATCCTCATCCATCTTTTGCTTCTTAGTACTCTCTTGTTCTAACTCTTCTCCTGCTCTCTTTGAACTACCTTCCACCAAGTCTGTTCTGAAGTCAACAAATGTATTCACCCTCTTGAAAGCTCTGTCAAACATCTTCTGAATAGAATCAAAAGATTTGTTCTTCAAGTCTTTGAGCTTTTTTCCTTCCATATTCTTTAGGTAAGAAGACATGATTTTTCTTTGTTGAGCTTAGGTTGTGTAACAACCCGAGTTTCACGACGCGTATGACGATCACGAATTCAACGTCATAATTAATATTTTATAAATTTGTGTGAGCGAACGACGACATTTAAACTTTATTTGTCGTAAATAATTATTTTCGTATTTTATTACGGATGGAAATTTGAAAATTTTATTTTGACGTTTCGCGAATCACCGTTTGACCGCGCGTTCGTTAATAGTTTTAAATATCGTAAAAAATTTCTACGCATCTTGTTATTATTTTTAAGATCGTAAATTTATTATTTTTACGAATGTCGTCTTTTGTTCCTTGTCTTGAGCCGGACTCGCGTTTTAAAATGTACACATTTTATTAAATGCTTTAAATTAAATTAATGTGACAGAAACAAACTTAGTCACGAAAGTATAATCCCGAGCCATGATTGTTGTTTTTATTTAAGTAAAAGTGTGGCGTTTCAAAATTATAAAAGAGAGATGAGGGGAAGACTATTTTTGCCAAAAACTCAAAATAGGGAAGTATATAAACATATTTCCTTTCATTTCAATTCATTTTTACAAACAACAAAAAGGTGTGTGTGTGCGCTCCTAGCCGGCCACCATGGCCACCGAAAAACTTTTCCGACCGCCGAAAACCGTCGCGTCGCCGGAAAAAGTGACATGCAATCCGATCAACTTATATTTTCTGAATCCCCTCGTCGTTTCCTACACATCTACGCAATAAAATAACACATGCAATGGGTATTTTTGGAGTTAAAAATCTAGGTTTGATTTGAGAACTTTAGGCTTGTAGGATGATTTAATATGGTTGGATAAACAAGTTTTGTTAGTCGGTTTTAATCAAAAAGTTCCGGTTTTGGTTCTTGGTTTGGTCCGAGTTTAGCTAAGGTCAAGAAGGAGACGAGTCGAGTTTTTCATGTATCCGATTATGCTTAATATAGCATTGTAAGAACTTGTAATTGTTTACTTTCTTATTTGGTCAATTTCGACTAGTTGCATGTGATGAAACCCGAGTGGGTCTTGCGCGAACTAGAGTATGTTGGTTGATTGAGCGATATAAACATTGTTAATAAACTAGTTTAGACATATTGTGAATGAATTTTTGGTCGGAAAAACGATTTTGGCGCGTTTTGCGACTAGCCGTTTAGAGCAGAAAACATAACCTGCGTAACGGGGTTCGAGATTTTGTAAAATTTTATTTTTGGTTGGATAATATTGTAGAGGATACTTTTACGAGCGTTTCGGTAATTTGAACGTCCCGTAACTCCTAATAACGAAGAAGTTACGGCGAAAACAAGTTTAGAAAAATTAAAATGTTGCAATCAGCTATATAAGCTTATTTTACTTGCTGATCCGATTTTCAACAGCTATTTTGGGCACTTTCAAGTTCGTTTCAGCCTTCGGGCGAAACACGGATGTTATCCGGAATGACGTTTTACATAAAATCTCTTTTTGGTCAAAGTCACGAAAATGTGATATAGCGGGTCAAAACCGATGGTCAAACTGCTGCGTTTTTATTGAAAATACAAGTTACAGCAGAATTGAAAAACGGCGTTTTGGTCATTTTCTGTAGAGATTCAGGTCTCGGCTAAAACTAAAAAGTTGTCCGGAATATCGTTTCGCATAAAATCTCTTTTTACTCCGAGTCGTGAAAATGTGATTTAGAGGGTCGTTTGGCGCGGGTCAGATTTGGGTAAAAATAAATATAAGTATAAAAGTCAAAGAAAGTCAAATGTTGACTTTAAAAAGTCAACGGGTCATATAAGACTTATATAATTTTTAACTAAGTACATGAATATAAATAAAATGATAAGTATTAAAAATATACTTAGATGTTTAAACTTACCAAAGATGGTAACTTTCCGAAAATAGTAACTTTCTAAAAATAGAAAGTTATCGAAAATATAAAGTTTTCAATTAAAGTCACGTAAGATAAAACGTGAGGAATAATTATAACTCAATGAAGTGGGGTTATAGGATTTAGATCGCGCAAGTGGATTTCTCATCACATGTATGTTTATATATATAAGATATATATTTTACTGATACGATGAACGCATCGTTGATTATACTTTTCGGCATAGTAATCGAGCGACGTAATTTATAGGTCGTGATCATGTTCGTTGATTTTCAGAGGATTTTTTCGATTATTTGATCATCGGCTTCGATCAAGGTGAGTTCATAGCCTCGCCTTTATAACTTTAAATGTTTTCTTAAACCCCACGTGGGAGATACATGCTACTTTATCAAATTGAACACAAGTTGTTTTCCATGGATGATGGACCCGAATATATACCTTGATTGCATTAAGTACCTCTTGTCAAAAGACCCCAATCGTGAACCGTCAACTACCTATGATGGGTAGCCGTAGTTACAATTAATAGATCTATGGGCTTGACAACCCGGTTCGGTGTTTGGGGATACACCCGTTTCAGGGACCCCAATGTTCGAACATATTGTATTCGAGATTTTATTAGGTATATGACAAGATACCTAGCCTGGGGGAATTATTATTATTGTTTGTGAGCATATGAAAAGATATATGCATTATCTAAAATGATCCATATTTCGTCCATGGGATCGGTGTCACGAGTTTAATGCAATTTATCTGAAATGACTTGTATGATCAACAAGTTCATCATTAAATCAATATTTATGCTTGTGTTCTAAATTATTCATATAAACTCTATGATTTCACTCAATGTTTCGTTGACTTTTTAGCATGTTTTATCTCAAGTAATCAAGGTTAAAGGCTTAGAGGCTCAAGAGAAGGATTTGCGCTAAACTTTTGTTCATCATTTGAAAATCTATTCCTTAAATGAAAACTTGTTTTAGTTTGTTTATGTCAAACTTGTATAATATTATGGTAACGATGCTTTAGGACTACGCTTTTGAACTATGAAACCAAGGAATGGAAATGTTTGCTTATTTTTAAAACGTCTCTTCGAGTCGTTCTTTACATCTTGTGACTATTGTACTTTTTTTAACACCCAAATAGTTGGTTTCGCTGCGAGCAAATTTGTGGGTGTTAAATTATTTCTTAGAAAATGGCGCGAAAAACAAGTTTTTGACTAAATTCGATTGGAAAATGTATTACTAAATTTAGAGTAAAATTTGACACAATAATCCTTTTCTAATCAAAATTCGACTAGAATAACTGGTATGTGCTTAATTACACATACCTTTGACCTTTAAAAACGGACTTAAATGACCAAACACGTACCAAAAATACAT
>BQNB010058434.1:23412-35843 GCA_026074375.1 Tanacetum coccineum | reverse complement strand
TCACACTTAGCAGATTTCGTAGCAGACGATAATTTTTTTAAAGACATAGCCAAAGCAAGTGGTTTTTAACAGCAGACATCCACACATGGTTCTTTATCGTCCACTAAGTGTGACTATATACTTTGAAAATGCAAACATAGGGACAACAGGAGACCGTTAGTATGCAAAGCAATTAACGATAGGGGCTCTGGGCTCTGGGCTCAAGAGAAATAGCGCTAAAACCGAGCATGCAATTTGTGCAACTCATCCAGGCACTTGCATAGGTAATAGTAGTGTTTGCTAATATGCGTATGTATGTCTAGGACTGCTTTCCAGTCGCACAACCTTTGTAAACTTGTTCTAATGTTGAGATTGAGGATAAATCAATCACCATTAGTTTATTTTGTTAACAAGCAAGAATTTCATTCGAAGATTTCTTTACAACTACACATCTCATTATCAAACTGTACCAAGTAAACGGACTCGATCAGTTGACCAACACTCAATAAATTATAGGGGCTAGATCGGTTGACCAACACTCAATAAATTATGGGGGCTAGATCAGTGACCAACACAAAATAAATTATGGGCCAAACCTGGAGCACAGTGAACATCTTTGATAAGTTTTTTTTCTGATTACTTTCCATGACATATGCAGTTCCCTTTCCTTCGATCTGAAGTAGCTTACCATCTCCTAGATGCACTTGCGATTGACTAACTTTGTAAATCTTGACTTATCTCCAGTCATATGATGTGACCACCCACTATCAATGTACCATATATCATTAACTGGTTTGTTGATATCTGAGAATGTCATGAACAATAACTCATCTTTTTCAGGGTCTGTACGTATGCCTAACACAAAAAGCCGGATGCTTTGATTATGTTTCCGAAATCTTAAAGAATCAAAATGAATTAGCTGATTAAAGTTTAAGATACAAAAGTCATTGGATCATCTATTCTTTTCTTGTACAACGGCTGCAAATATATGACGTAAAATCTGCATTTGGACTCATGTTTGTTACCGGTTTTTAGTTCCAACAGGGAATGGATCGAGTGGATTGATAATCAGAGCTCTACTTCAAGAAAATCTCGTTTATATGTTATTATTGCTACTACTCTTTGGTTTATTATTGCTACTACTCTAGCTCTCAACTCATGAGGCAAAGCGATATTTTCGATAACATACAATTAGTCTCTTTTTCTTGGTTAGAGTCTAGAGGTGATAGATCTTGTAATTGGTTAGATTGGGTTAGACTTCCTTTGTAATTTCTCTAGCTTCTTGCTGGAGTTTTTTCTTAATAACATATCGCCGTTAAAAAAAGCCACTAAATTTGATATACGATGTAAAAAGCAAAGAAAGGTGATAAAATTTGTCACTACTTTAAGGGGGTGTTTGGGATTGCTTATTAAAAATAGATTATGCGTTTTGAAAATGGATAATCAGATAATCACCTTTTATAAAACGTGGTTATGAAATATAGTGTTATTATGTTGTTTGATAGATAATTATTTTTTTAGTGGTTGATAAAAGTTATATTATTTTAAAACTTCATGAGTAAAATTACAAAAAAATACATTTGCATGACTAGTTGGGGCCACATTAAAAGGTAAATGAGGGGTAATATAGAGATTAAGCTTGTTTTATGTGGGTCACATGCAAATTTACTTCCTGCGTTTTGAAAAAGTAACACATCTTTAGATTATGCAAAACGACGTTTTCATGGATTCACAACGCAAAAAATCAATTATTTGAAAAGGATATCCAAACACCAGTGGTTGACTATTCACGTTTCCTAAACGTGATAAGTGAATAATTCACATCATACCGCAAATACAAACACCCCCTAACTCATGAGGCAAAACTCCAACGCCATTTTTGTATAAGCGCGAGGTTAGACGCTTTTAAACTCTCGATACCTAAACCACCTTTATCTAAGGAAGCTAACACATTATTCCATTTAATCAAAGCTAATTTCTTTATGCCTTCGGTCTCACCCTAAAAAAAATCTAGCTCGATCCGTTCTAGGAGATTAAGAATAGTTTTTGGTACTTTAAAAGTAGACATAAAGTATACGCCAATACTCCCCAAAACCGCTTTTATTAATGTAAGCCGACCCCCAATTGAAAGAAGATTAACTTTCCATGTCGTTAGCTTCGAATTGAATAAATCAGTACGATTCATTGGAGCCAATGGGTAACCCGAGATATGTGAAAGGAAAAATACCCGTTGTACAGCCCGTTCCTCTAGCCAAATCTGACACCTCCTTAGAAGATACGCCAATACCAAACACGTTTGATTTATGGGTATTGACTTTGAGACCCAAAGCTAAGTAAAAATCATGAAGGATGCTAATGACATTAGAGCTCCAATC
This sequence comes from Tanacetum coccineum, assembly GCA_026074375.1. Classification (NCBI taxonomy): domain Eukaryota; kingdom Viridiplantae; phylum Streptophyta; class Magnoliopsida; order Asterales; family Asteraceae; genus Tanacetum; species Tanacetum coccineum. Next base: position 33,489 of record BQNB010058434.1, on the reverse strand, counting down.
CGAAATGATAACCACATCATCAGCGTAAAAGAAATGCGAGACACGAAAAACCTTAGATCCATGAAAAAGGTTTGCATGAACCGCATCTTTTAATGCAAGATGTAATCCTTCCATAACAAGAATGAATGGAAATGGAGAGATCCAACAGATCTCCATGTCTGAGACCTCTCTTAATAGAGAATTGGGAGGTAGGGCTTTCCATGAACAAGAATAGACGTCATAGCTGTAAGCAAATATTAATCGACCTACGCCATTTAGAACCAAAACTAAGAAATGACAGAATGAAGTCCAAGTATTTCCTAAACTGAATCAAATGCTTTTTCAAAGTCGACTTTGAAGACCATAAGTTTCTTGTGCTTCTTCTTGTACCGCTCGATGACTTCGCTTAGCATAAGGGGGCCGTCAAGAATTTGACGACCCGAATTAAATGCAGATTGTTCATTATTCACTACTTTATCAATAGTTTTTGTTGGGCGATTTGCTAAAATTTTAGCTATAGTTTTTGGGTTTTGTTAAACAATGGCTACTGGCAGTAGTTAACGCAAAATATAAAAGGTAATTTGTAGTGTATTTATTGTGCATTAAAAATATAATTATTTTAAATAGGGCAAATTGCATAAAAGTGTACCATACTTTAGGTCAATTTGAATTTAATGTACTCAACTTTTTTTTCTTAATTTAATGTATCAAACTTATTTTTTGAGCAATTTAAGGTTTTTTTGACTTTTTAAAAGCGATTACCAGTTATAATTTTAGTCGAAATGAATTTTAAAAGTTCAATGATAACAATACATCACTTTATTTAATCATTTCGGCTGGAAAAAATGACCGATAACATCTTTCAAAAAGTCGAAAAAACCTTAAATTGCTCAAAAAATAAGTTTGATACATTAAATTGAGAAAAAAGTTGAGTAAATTAAATTTAAATTGACCTAAAGTATAATACACTTTTATGCAATTTGCTCTTTTAAATATGGATAGAATATGCTATTTAAGTTAATTTGTATGTTTATTTATTATGCATTAAATACATAATTACTCTAAATATGTATAATTTATCATTTAAATTAGCTTAAACATTGCCTAGTGGACATTGTTTAGCAAAACCCATAATTTTGTATTAAACCCCGATAAGAGAAATATGACGATAATCCTTAATGCGAAGCGGATTAGAAACCTTCAGAATGAGAGTAATAAAAGCAGAATTTGCAACTGAAGGGAGCGAACATGTGTGAAAAGTATTCTGCACAAAGTCCTCCGCGTCTTCGTTGATGAGCTCCTAAAAAACGCTTCACAAAAGAAAATGAAAAAACGCCTGGGCCCGGAGCTTTATAGCTACTACAAGCCCAAACTGCACTCCGAATTTCTTCTCTAGTAATCGTGTCTTCTAGAAGAAAATGATCGGCATCATAGAGAACCAAAGTGTTGTTCTAAGGGAGGAAAAATAACTGCTTGGTCTTAGAGATTGAAATTTGTCCTTGAAGAAGTTTAAAAAAGCCTCTTTAACTTGATACGGGTCTGAAATCCAAACTCCAGTCAATCATCAAGCCTTAAACAATAACTCATCTTCGTCGTCATCTTTTTCTACATAACCGTGTCTCCAGGTTAGTAAGAACAATGAAGAGAGTTGTTTCGGCTTCGATCGCCTCGCCCTCTTCATCGTATGTATTGATTTCGGTTTGAAGGCTCTAGTTCCTCCTTGGATTGAAAAGCCTTTTATTCTTCACTAGTGGTGGACGCGTTAATCCTTGATTAGTGTGCTTGTAACCATATGATCCCATTAATTAATCATATGAAAAAACCGATAAGTCTTTAGATTCTTTCAATAGCAGCGGCAACATGGTCATATTTTGGTGCTAAACTTCTAAAACTTTTGCAACAACAGTTTCATCATTAATATTTAATATTATCACCATACGAACGCATCTGATCACTAACAACTGATTACACTCTTGCTAGATACTGTTGAACCTGTTGTCATGTAAGACTAACAGAACCGACTCATTGTTTTTCATGTAAGACGTCTCGAACAGCCGTCTCAGAGATTGAAGTTTCAATGCAATTTCCTTAGAAGATCCTTGAACAGTCGCGCTCCTGAGATGTTAATTGAGTATTGACTATGTGATACCTTGGTATGTTGTGTTTGTGTCTTTTAATTGTGTGATACCAGAAGATACCTTCTATTGTCGGCTTGTGGCTGAGGAAAACCACTGAAACCAACTTCATGTATGTTGATCTGAACATGACGCTAATGTCCTTCTAAGCTTCTATGTTGTGAGATGTTTCCACAAAGATGGATGATTATTTCTGTCCACGTATCAATCATTTAACTTATCATCTATTTTGTTTTTTACAAAATCTGTCATCCTTTGTACTAAGAGGATGATTGATTGTGTTAATATTCTGATACCTTTGGTTTGCATGAATATTTTGGAAGGTTAAATTTCATGTTTATGAGTGGCATTAAGGGACTTTGGAATCATTTATATATCTGATGAAGATCTCTTGTTTATACGGATGTCATGTTTGCTTGCTTTCTCTTCTATATGAATGTATATACATGTACATGATTTGATATTGCATTCTAGGATCCGCATTACAAATTGTTGGATGCTTCTTTTTGCAGGGGCAATGTGGTGATGCAGAGCTTGAGAAGAAAGTAGATGAGACGACTAATCAGTTTATTGATAATGTAGAGAAGCACCCAAACAAGAAAAACCTGGTCAGAATTGTCACCCGCTAGTTTGCACTTTGCAGGTCATCCTTATTAAGGGATGAGAACTTGACGTATAGTGGTTCCACTTGCCAGGTTATTATGAGCCACCCTTTTAAGAGTTCCTCCTGCTGATAATTTTCAAAGATGAATGAGGTGCCTTATAAGAGTCATGTCATATATAGGCATATAGCTACAAAAGGTAGCTTTGTTTGTGATGTTTGATCAACACAGTGAGAAATAACGTTGGTGCTTGTGATGAGAACTTAGATTACGAAACAATTCTTGATCTCCTTTTGACATATAAATGTTCAACGATGCCGGCATATGTGTCCTAGAATTATCTTTTTACGTACTCAAGTTTGATATTTATGTTGTCGTTTATCGAGATATATATTGTCCTTGTAAGTAACATCCAAATTTGTTCCACATTTTGCATCTATCATGATTTAGCTTTTTACCCATATGTCGTTTCAGCTTTAAACTTATGTTTCTTATCATTACTCACTTCTTTGAGTGCATCTTCTACCTCAAAAGATGATGAATTTGGCAGTCACGTATATCTTTTGAGATAAATCATTAATATTTGACGGGTTTAAGCCGTAGAATAGCAACGGACTTTTTCAAATGTATCGATTTGATACGTGTACTTTTAAAAAGCTATACAATAGTAACGAACTTTCATAAGTGTTCCATTCTGCACATTTTAATGACGTGTCATACCTGATAGACTTAGACTGACACGTGACACCATCAATAATGTGACACGTCATCAAAATGTGCAGATGAGAACACTTATGAAAGTTCGTTACTATTGTACAACTTTTTAAAAGTACACGTACCAAATCGATACATTTAGAAAAGTTCGTTGCTTTTCTACGGCTTATACCCATATTTGACGTAAAACTAAAAAGTTTTCTTACGAATATTGTGAATATTAGAAAGGGTTTTTGGCTTTAAATAGCCACATACTTTTCTAAATGTACCCATATGGTACGCACTAAATTATTATCCATATGGTACATGAACTTTACAGTGTCGTGTCACTATGGATACATTTTATTTCCGGCTACTTGTAAAAGACCGTTACTTTTTAAATTAGTGAAAATTAAAATAGGGGGGTTATTTTTTTTTTTTTTTTGGCTTAAAATAGCACGTACTTTCTCATAGTACCCATATGGTACGATGTTAGGATCCACGTAAGCGGTTTTAATCCTGTTAAACAGGTGAAAAATTCAGTTTACGTACCATATTGACACGAAATGCAAAGTTCGGGTATGATATGGGCAATAAATTTAGTACATGTACCATATGGGTACATTTGAGAAAGTACGTGGCTATTAAAAGCCAAAAACCCTATTAGAAATGACAATGCGTTTACTTTATCCTAGCAAATTGTGAGCAATTACCAGAATAGCATAACATGTTACTTATAAAAACATCATGAACTTTATGTTCATCTTGTGATAATCACCCAGCCATTAATTAATTGCATAATACTTGCATAATGTGAAAAACCAGTAACATAATTTTATTAGATGTGCTTTTGAAACATATTCATAAGTTATATTTGACGTGCTTATTGAACATGTTTTTAAAATTATAAAAAAAACCTATTATATTACTTGTGTTTCACTTTTTCCCATTTAGAGGCCTCGGTGTAGTAACGCCGGCAACGGCGTTGGCCTGACGTTGTCCGCTTACTACAACCCCACCTGGTGTTAGCCCAAAGCGTCGATGGCTCGAGCGTTGGCCGCACACCACCCGCCAAAACAAAAACGGCCAACTCGCGCGTGGGGTGTTTTTTAAAAAAAAAAAAAAATTCATTTTACCCCCGCTAACGACTATAATATAAATTTACTCTTTCCCTCTAAGTTTGAAATGTTTTCATTTTAAAGCCCCTAAACGGCTTTAGTATTTATAAAAAAAAAAAAAAAAAAAACTTTAAAAAAATTTCATTTTACCCCCCTAAAAACGCTGATTTAGAGTTTTAAAAAAAATCATTTTAATTAATTATAAGAATTAAACGACTAACCCCCTCACTCAACTGCACAATATATACCCACACATTAGCTAAATACAAAATCACATACAAATTCACCTCTCTTCAAATACAAACAAACACATCTTGTTTATGCAATCAAAAAAATGTCTGAAATTCCCACAACAGTTTTCATGAATCTCTCCTCACCAGGTCGATGACCCGAACAGTTCAACAATACCAACAAGAACAACAACAACTTTTTTTCCGATGGCAACAATCAAAAATCCTAAACCGTGATTAGATAATCTACAACAAACCCACCATCATTCACTCAGAAATCTCCAAACACACAACTCAACCATCAACCAAGTCCGATTCGCCAATAAAGGCCACCGCAAGAAAAAATGGCCCGAAAAGGGAAAAAATGTTGAAGACGACCCCAAGAGCCGGTGAGCACGGGCCATTTTGGCTACCAAGGTCGATAGAATGAATTGCTTCAACATGTACTGGCCGGTTTCCCGAAGATAAAAGGTCAGAAGGTCACAAAAGCATTGGACGATTTTGGTATCGGGTTTTAACATTCAATTCGAAAAATTTTCAAATCGTACGGAAAGTATATGTTGACGATAAATGCAAATACGCTGAATGCCAATTGCCAAAAGTTCAACGCCTCGTGCTACAAACGGGCCAAACGTTGGGGAACAAGTGGCGAAAACGTATGGAGGATTATTTGAAACAGGGCTCAAAGTATTTACCCAGTGACGAGCATAAAGGGGTCCGTTTTCTCAAGAAGATGCTTAGGCCGTTTTAGATTCCACCCAAATTAACGACACCAAACAGTGACTTAACCGTAGACGTCCCCTGGGGCTAGCCCAGGAGGATCTATTCGGGTCACGGATCACGACCAACGCCGCATCCTGCAAACAACCTGCCGCCAAGAATAGCAAATCCGGACGCAACGGCGAGCACCGGTGGAAGTAGCGCTCGACCCAATTACGGTGGAGCTAATGGAGCCTGAGCTTCGTCTGAAAATGGGAATCCGCCGAAAGGGCTTTCGAAGACCCCCCAACAGCCGAAAAAGACCTGCAACACTAATCGTTAAGGAGTTTTGAGGTTTCTAGCTATCTTAAGCACTAAGGATTTGGAACGAAGACGACGCCTATTTGGATCAAGAAGCAAAAAAATTGATCAAAAACAAAATGAAAAATATTTGGGTGACGACGACGAAGACGAAGACGAGTAGTTTTTTTTTAAAATTCCGTACTGTATTATTTTTGACATTCGTAACTGTTTTTTTTTTTAATTTCGTAATGTTTTTTTTAATTTCGTAATGTTTTTTTTTATTTCGTAATGTATTTTTTTTAATTGTAATGTTTTTTTTAAATTCGTAATGTGTTTTATTTTATGTAATTTGTATGTTTAATTATGAATGAAATGGTTAGTTTGTTAAAAGAATGAAATAATTGTTTAGGGGGTTTTATGAAAATAAAGAGGTGAGTGGTGTTATTTGGTGTTATGATTAGGGGAGTGGTGTTGGTGTTATGCTGATGTGGCGCTGACGTGGCAGCAAAAACTTGGTGTTGCCAAGTTACTACACCTAGGGCTCTTACAAACAAAACGGTGTTAGCTGCATGAATTGACTATCTTTTGTTGCTTAATGCCTTAATCATTGATCAATAGACACTTTGTTTAAGATGGAATATTGTAGCTTGTAATTTTTTTTTAGTGTTCGATAAAACAATGTTAACGAAGGACATCCAATAAGTCTTGTTAATGATTTAAAGCTTAAACGCATATCAAGTATTTTTGTCATGTTTAGGTCAATTTGATATATAAATGATGTAAAAAGCAAAGAAAAGTATTATTATTATATTAATATACATAAACTTTTATAATTAACATAAAAATACATTAAATTCGAGTTTATTCAAGTCAAAATCATGTTCAAATATAGCAATTTATATGTTTATTTAATGTGTATTTAATGTATTTTTATGTTAATTAAGAAAATTTGTGTATATTAATTGCACATTAACGTGGGTATTGGTCGCAATTCATTATTAAAATACTCATAATGTAACATAACTTCAATTTAAAACGATAAAATATTGTAATAAGTACATATACTTGCCCATTGCTCAGTTCTACTACTGCCAGACATTTTTATTCTTATGTTTACACAAATTAAAAAGAAGCGAATTTTACCGAAATAACCATTTGAGTTTTGGGTTTTCTTGCAGAGACCATGGCAACAACATTACAAAATAACCAAACAGAACGCGCTGATAACGGTTATATTGCGCGATTTGCAACGTGTCAAGCCGTGAGTGGTTCACAGAAAGTTATTTAAAATTATTTTTTTAAACACCGCAACTAAGAGAATGATTTGACTTTTTTTAAATATTCTTTTATTATTGCAAACTGTTCAATTTTATTTATAATTTAGGGTTAGGTTTTTTTTGTATAGTGTAGTTTTAGGGTTTATGATTTGGCAAAAACACGTGGGTATTGATTAGCAAAACCCTTATTATATTAATGATCCATCCAATAAGAAGTCATAAATTCATCACTACTTGTTCAACAAATCTAATAAGTGAAAAACGATTCTTATACTCATAATGTAACATAACTTCAATTTAAAACGATAAAATATCGTAATAAGTACATATACTTGCATTGCTCAGTTCTACTACTGCCAGACATTTTTATTCTTATGTTTACACAAATTAAAAAGAAGCGAATTTTACCGAAATAACCATTTGAGTTTTGGGTTTTCTTACAGAGACCATGGCAGACTAACATTACCGAAATAACTATCTAGATCGCGCAGGTATAACGGTGATTTGCTCGATTTACACGTGTCAAGCCGTGAGTGGTTCACACATTTTTGAAAAAGAATTATTATTTTTAAATCACGCAACTAGGAGAGTGATTTGACTTTTTTTAAATAATTTTTATTATTGCAAACTGTTCACTTTTATTTATAATTTAGGGTTAGGTTTTTTTTGTATAGTGTAGTTTTAGGGTTTATGATTTGGCAAAAACATGATATCGGGAATTTTTGTGAACATTTTAGCATGTCTATACGATGTTTAAAGTTTTGTTTAGTTGGGCGGTAGTGTTGTTTTTGATTAGATCTACAGAGTGAACCAATATTTGTTGGAAATCTTTTTCATATGCATAAGATATGATGTTGCAAAGTGTTTTACTTGTTAATTTTGTAATTTTTTGGTTTTATGTTTTGGGAAAATAATGATATCGGCACTCTTTGAGAACATTTTAGCATATGGATACGTAGTTTAAAATTTTGTATATTTGGTCATTAATTCTGTCTTTGATGAGCTCTACATAGTGAATCATTATTTGTTGAAAATAGTTTTAATATGCATAAGATATGACGTTGCAATGTGTGTCAGTTGGGGTTATTTCTAATAAAAAAAATTGTTTTTTTGTTGCAATACAATTGTATAAGTATATATTTGTATTTTTAAAAGTTATAATTGAAATTTTAAAATAACGGTAGTCATTAGAAGCATTACAAGAATGCCAACCTTATTTAGACGAATGTAAAACTAACAAACAACAACAAACAACGACATACATGATTATCAAACTGGTTTTAAGCAATAAAGCTTTTACATTTCTCTGTAGTTTTTCATCAATTGTCGCTTTTCTTCCATGCTCCTTAGCAACTCATCCCTTACGCTTTTCAAGTAACTCTCTTTTTTTATGTCCACCCCTGTCATGCAGCCTAGGGCGTATCGACCATACTCAATAAGAGGGTGATCATTCAATATCACGAGCCTGTTAATTTCTAGCCTACGATTTGTAAATCTATCAGCAAATCGATGCATCAAGCTTAAAATTTGTTCTTCGAGACAAGCCTCTTCATCGTGAGCTTCTTGTAGTGCCACAAGTACAGTTAACCGAACATCGTTTGGGTTAGTAGCCATGGAGAAAATTAGAAAATACAATGAATAATTTGAATGATTGATAAGTTAGTTTGAGAATGAGACTCCAGTAGGTATGTCATTATATATAAGCTATAATTTTACGACATTTGCTTCAGCTTTTCATTAAATGTCAGAAAAACTTATCATATGTCAGATATTGTCATAAATCACGTGATATTTTGAGTGATAAACCACGCTGTCATTGAGTTGTCTTATCCGTGCAGTAATAAATATATTTGCAGTCATTCAATGTCAGAGAAAAACTGATCATATGTCAAATTTTGTCATAAATCGTGTGATATGTTTAGTGATGAACCACAATGTCAGTGAGTTATCTTGTCCGTTGCCGTAATAAAATATATGTATTGTTTAATAATGTTAGCAATCTTGTATAATGTGAAGTGATAAATAAGCCTCAGATTGAGTAGTACAAACATTTATGTATTTATCTGATACAGTAAAAAGGAAATGAATTTTCAAATACGTTCATATCTTTTATAAATTTCTAAGTGGTAAACAAGAGTGTCAGTCTATAGTCATGTTGTTAATGTACATGATTTTCACTTTAAATTTGTTAATGCATTATAAGCATTGTCATTGTGTTAATTCGTATGTTTTATAAAAGATAAAAAATTTCCAATTATTCAAAGAAATCGTATGAATAAGAATCTTGATTCATATCATAAATTGAAAACAATACATAGTAGATAAACTAGATATAATGATTGGCAACCTTATTTTTACCAAATTTAAAAAAAAAACAACAAACAACAACAAACATGGTTCGCCAGGTGCTCTTAACCAACATGATTTGATAATATATATTGCCTTGTAACGGTTAATGAAGTTTTGCTTTTCAGCAATGCTTATAAACAATTCTTGTCTTGCTCTGATTAAGTTGTTTGTTGTACGTATATCCGCTTCATGGTTCATGAGTAGAGCATGTAATCCGTAGCTATTAAGGCTCACTGTAGGCATGTTTTGCAACATTGTGATTTGTATCTCACGGCTACATATTTGATAAAAAATAATGAGTTAAGTTGCACAACAACTGATTTGCAAGTGTGACCTCAAATTCAAGTTCCCTTTGTAGTTTGGAAATAATTGTTTTACATGCTTCATTTGCAGAATAAGTCATAAACTTTGTTAGTAGAAAGAAGCAGTATGTGTGTGTGAGGTTTGATTCTATTATAGATGATAACCTAGTTGATATAGGGGAAATAGTATGGACAATCTTTATCAATAGCCTCAAAAAGTCAAATGCACTGTCAAAAAGTCAGAAATGATAAGTCATTTCATTGTCTAAATATATCATTTTGTATTGTTACACACTAAAACATGGAAAGTAGATGATACAAACAAGCACAAGATAATATAAAATGTAAATTAGAAAACGACAAAACAATCATCAAAGATTGGCTTTTAGT
>BQNB010058434.1:0-20786 GCA_026074375.1 Tanacetum coccineum | reverse complement strand
AACACATAGACATATTGAATGATTAAATAAATCTTACTTGATTAAAACATGAGTTGGAGGAAGTACAATAGGGTTTTTAAGCCCTAAAATCGTGCCTAACAGCTGCTAAACAAACTAAGGTTCGTACCCTCTTTTTATTCTAAAGTTACACACTTAAAACCCTATATTCGGGTTTGTATATATAGGAAAATCGGTATGACGGTGTCGCGTTTTAATCGTGACGCCGTCGTGAAAGAGAATAGTCTAGATAATGGGTTGGGTTGTGTGCTCTAACGTCGTCGTGGAATCTTGTGATGCCATCTTAGTCTTCATTGTGACGGTGTCACGTTGTATCTTTGACGCCGTCTCCGGCCGCTAAGAACATTATCTTGAGAGATGTTGGTGTAGGTCTGTAGTCTTGTCCGTTTCTTCTCCAAATGAGTCCAAGTTACATGTATTTCCTCCAAATGCAAAATACCTGAAAAGGAACGATTAAGTACCTATTTTGAGCATAAACACACGATTTAGGGGTTTAAACGACCCCGAAAAAGTGTATAAAATGACACTTCATCACGGACTACCAACAAAGTTTGTAGATTATGCTTTCCAATGTATCTTGCTTGTAATTATTTAACTTCGTTCATGAAATTAACTTCTATGAGCGTCGATACTAACCAACCTTCATCTCAGATAATGAATGACAAAAACTTGGAAGATAATGACATTGCGCATGCACCTAAGATTTTAGCAGTAGTGTGGCAGAATTGCAAGGGTCAGTAGACCCTTGGGTTGAGCCATATATTAGAATCACAGTTGAACGGTTGCGCCAAATTGAGCGGTCATTTCTAAAATGTCTTTTCATGCAAGTTGTAAGTGCAACTAAGATCAAACTAACATGAGATTTTGAGAATTCGTTTTTGAATCAGATTGCATGAGTAATGGCATGGAGAGTCTTGTACAGAGATCAGAGAAGCAGGTTGGTGCAACTGATATCATAGACTTGGGAAAGGAATCTTCCCCTAATTTGTTTTAACTAGAATTCACAACCGACAAGGATTTCCAGATTCTGTAGATGGAAGAGCATCTGTTAATCATATTTCAAGTAACCTTACATATGCCACAAATGTCAGTGAAGGGCATGAACCTGGTTCTAAACTTATTCCTACGAGAGATTGTGGTTTTTTGGCATCTGCTCAAGCATTTTTCGAAGCCATCAAGAAGAACCGGATATACCAGAAGTTTCTACGCGACAAGCTAATTAAAATTGAAGCTAGGCTGGAAGACAATAAGAAATCGAGGGAGCGTATTAAATTCTTTAAAGGCTTTCAGGTGGATTGTAGAAGAAGGATGGGCCGAGCTTTGTCTCATAAAAAGGATCCACGCTTTCAGCTAATTTTAGTTCCAAAGCTAAGAGCCAATACTTCCAAGGTTAGTCCCCACACTGCTGATATTTATTAAATCTTAAAAACAAACAAGAAATCATTGTAGGACGCAATAAGTTTAAAGGATAATCTAGACAATGTGTTTCAAAAATTACATGATATGCCAATGAAGAGTGTGATATTTTCTGTCATTCTAAAATAGCTACTTTATATAATTTCAAAAGACACATTCTGATCATATCTTATATATGTAGACAATTGATCGACTCATAGAAATAGGGGATAGTGAACATATTCTAAAAAAACAATTCTGAAACAGGGTCGAGGACAGGTTAGTTTCTTATGGGGTTTTGTTGTTTTCAATATTAACAAACTATACACTTATGTCTAGCTCGATGAAATATAATACAATAAAATATATAATAGAACTGATTAAGATTAATGCATTCAGTAGCCAAATCAGATATTCTATAAAAGGCTGTGTGTTATATACTATGCAGGTTTATGAAATCATGATAAGCGAAAAACATTATTACACGTTATATTCAATTCGTAGGTTGGATACGGGAATAGAGATCATGCATGCTGGGAGAGGCCCAAGGATATGGACACACCATGAACTGTCATAAAGATCAACACAAACTCTCCAGGAACTAAGGTGGCAGTTGATTCAGCCGCAACACTAGTTGCTGCCTCCATTGTTATTAAAATGGTTGATTCAGGTTACTCCTCAAGGCTATTAAAGCATTCAAAATCAGTATGTAGCACAATACAACTATTTAGTACATGCCTTTATTAAGTGTTGATTTTTATTTTATTTTTGGTATAATGATTTCCAAATCTTGTGTGTTAATAATATTCCAGTTGTTCACGTTTGGTGACAAATATAGAGCAGATAATCCTATATTACTTCAACAGCATCGAGAAAAGATGCACAAGGCTATGAAGGATGTCAATGATGCTCGTGTCGTAAGTGACACAACTATATGTATTTTAATTGCTAAAACTTATAAGTTTAGAAACAAATTTCTAACTACTCAAATTCATGGCTCCTTATCATTATCATTGCTTAGTGTTATATTCTAATAGGAAAATAGAAGGAGAAGACAACAAATAGAAGGAGAAGACAACAAATAGGCATTGTCACTCAGAGAGAAGAAGAAACAGCTGTAAGACTATGTTTATTCGCAACCTCACACAACCCAATCTCTTATTAAAATATTATTTTCTTACTCCTCCACCTATACAATCAATACATACAACAAATCCTTACTTTTTTACCATTTATCAACAACCCAATCTCTTATTAAAATATTATTTTCTTACTCCTTCACCTACTGTCACTTCCACTCCGATCAACCATGCTACTCCTTGTCTCTGCCACTCTATGACATCGTCATTGCGCATCTGATCTTTTCGGATAATTTTCTTCACGTCGACTTCATGAATGGATTTGTGCCACTCTTTTCGTAATTGCACAACTGTTAATTTTCTTCATCGTCATTGTGCATCTAATCTTTCCGTCACTACGCAACTAATATGAATGGATCTATCATTGGTGTTGTTTATCTTGTATATTTGGAGGCTTGTAGTGATTGAAATATTTTAATAATGTTTTTTATGGATCTTTAACTTTAGATTTATGTATCTGGTTGTATTAATATAAAGATATATATTTAAAGTGGGATTCTAAGAATTCGAATGAGGATATTTTGATTTTTTAAGCTTGAAAATGTAATTGATTTTGGCTTTACACGTACAGGACTGATTTTGAAGACAAGGCTATATTGGTAATTTTAGTATTTTTAATATGGTTATTTAGGATGAAAAAGAAACATATTTATGTTTAAACCATTTTTACTCCAAACAACTTTATTAATCTAAACAGGATCTATTTTCAAACAGGAAAAAAAAGAAACACCCCCTAAGAGATTTGAGAATCACCAAACGAACCAGTTGGATGACCACCAATGTGTACTTTTGTACTTTTATGATATAATATTGAAGATTTTGTACTTATGTCCTTCAACCGGGTTGCCAATCTCTATGAATAAACATAGCCTAACTATCTCATCTTTAGAAGCATAGGTAACTTTGGGACCCGTGAGTGTACCAGAAGTAGCTTAAAGTTTTTGATCACTCAGTACTGAACATTAGCTTAATGTTGTAAATTTTTAGGTTGCAAAGTTGAAAAAAGCATCCCCTGTTCCTGTCAATATATTTGTATGGCCCAAACACCAGGGGCAAGACCATTTTCTTGAAGATAGTTGGATTGACTACTATGATGGCAAAGGCATGCATGTCTAAAAGATGAACTATATTCTAAGTTTGTACTAAATCTGCAATATCAAAATCATTCTGAAAGAAATGTTTGAATCTTGGTACTTCCGAAAGAGAGAAAAATGGCAAAAATGATAATGAGTTAACGTATGGAAAAACTAACAATAAAAGGAAGGCAACGGCTACTTGAACCAGCGTAACCAATACTATATTTTTCCTATTCAATCTATGCACAAGTCCTTCTGGACCATGCATATGTATTGTCAACTTTACATTTTTTTTAAATTACTAATGTGTATGTGAGAGTGTGGGTCTTAACTCTATTTACTCGTCATGCATATATTTATGGATATAGTTGGATTAGTAGATGCACAAGGGGAAATGTTGGACAACATAGATACGCAGGTAATGAAATACATTTATGCATGTGTGTATAAATGTCTGATATCAAAAGCTTAAGCCAGATTGTAATTAATTTATTTTCAATACGAACGTTTAACTTTGGGGAGTGTTTGATACCAAGAGTCTACAAAAGAACTCCAGTAAGTGGATGTGCATTGCTATTATAATTGTACTCATAATCATAGCATCTTTTTCCACTTATCGGCTACTAAACTTTAAGGTTTGGTTTTTTATTTGATATTTTGAACTTTACTTTGTTTTTTACATGATGAATAATGTTTTCTTCTTATTATCAAACATTATATATTTTGTAAATAAAAATTTTCATATGAATTTAAGTTTTGTCTGCAAGTACATTAAACAGTTATGGTAAAGCAGTGACGAGGTGAATCTCAAGCCCGTAGGATTCTTGATTTATGATTTTGGTCCATTATTGGTGTTAAGGTAATTCGTTCAAACTAAAGTTATTAATAACATTGTATGTCGAATGTTTATGTAAAACCAAAACCATTTATTGATGCCCGCTTGGTACGATACTATTGCTTCCATATTCACTCAAATTGAACACCTTTTGTTTATCGTGCACTATTATGGTTATAATTTATAATAGGTTTATAAAATCTCCAAGAAAATGCAACGAGTAGATTAGCAAGGATCCTATGGCCTTTAGTGGCCTATAGTGCTTTGTGAATCTACTTTGAGAATAGCATTGTAGTAAGCTCATAAATGTGGCAGTCCCAGTGACGATTGATAAAAGAGTGATTAATACTAAGACGATTCTGGATCCATGGGAACCACCCATCTTAACTGTTGAACAAACAGTTGAGAGAACCAATTTTCTAAGTCAAGCACCACTTTAAACATTTGTTTACAAAGAAGAATTATGTCGTATTTGAATCGGCATCATTGTTTTTCAAATATATTTAAACATGGGTTGTTGTCTTTTTTTGTTTTGTTATAAACATATTTGGTTATAGTTTAAAAAATAAGGCTAATTTTGTTGTTTATGCTTATTTTGTTTGAAATATGATGTTTGTAAGTGTGAAAATATGAATATTTGTGTCTTTATGGTAAAAATGTGGTCATTGGTAATATATTAGTTAGTAAATGATACCAACAACTCCGTGTAACAGTAGTACAATAAGTTAAATATATAAAATGAGAATTTACAACATGTTAAAATTTATACAAGTAAACAAGTCTTTTCTTTAACTGAGATGTGTCACTTATCTAAACTCGATCTGTACATGACTACTGCTCAAAAGCAAAAGCACAATATCTTTCTACCATTTACATACTTCTCGTGGTGTTGTTAAGATGTACAACGACAAAACTTCTCATAATCTGCTTCTAACTTGATGATGCGCTTCAGCTCTCTCAAAAAAAATTCATGAACCGAACACGCCCGTCGGGCGGATTATGTTACTAGTGTGTATATATATATATATATATATATATATATATATAGTAAGGATCCGGTGAGAATTAAAAGTATAATGAGAAGAATAAGAAGGATTTCTAGCCACACATTTTAAATAGGAGAGAGAATTTTAAGGGGAGATGCATCCATTTTTGTAGGTGCATCTAAAATGTTTGGTTGTGGTTTCTTCTTATCATTCTCATTTTAAGTTTTCTTCTTATTTGATCCTAGCTATATATATATATATATATATATATATATTATAATTCCATCCACACATTTTTAAAAATTGGATTTATTACTTATTTATTTATATTATATTAATTATATATTATTATAAAACTGGTTCGGTTCGGTTCGGTTTTTGCAAAAAACCAAAACGAACCGAAAATTTTTGGTTTTTGAAAAAGTAAAAACCGAACAATCGGTTTTTAGTTTCGGTCGATTTTTTCGGTTACGGTTCGGTTTCAGTTTTTTCGGTTTTTTTCTGCTCACCTCTATTTTTTAGTATGAAAGTATGAAACGACATAGCATGATATACATAAACTTAAGCGAAATTTACCTAAATAACCATTTGAGTATTCTGTTTTCTTGCAGAGACCATGGCAGACTCACTTTACCGAAATAACCATGTAGATCGCGCAGGGGGTATGAGTGATCTGCATGATCAACACGTGTCAAGCCCTTAGTGGTTCATGCCATTTAGAAAAAAAAATTAAATTCTAGATCGCGCAAGGTGAAACGTGATTTAATATTTATTTTTGACACTGTGCAAATTTATTAATAATTTAAGGTTAGGTTATTATTCTTGTATAGTGTAGTTTTAGGGTTTATAATTTGGCAAAAACATGATATCGACAATTTTTGGAAACATTTTAGCATATCTATATGATGTTTAAAGTTTTGTTTATTTGGGCGTTAGTGTTGTCTTTGATTAGATCTATAGAGTGAACCAATATTTGTTGGAAATATTTTTAATATGCATAAGATATGATGTTGCAAAGTGTGTCACTTGTTATTTGTGTAATTTTAGGGTTTTATGTTTTGGGAAAATAATGATATCGACACTCTTTGAGAACGTTTTAGCATATGTATACGTAGTTTAAAATTTTGTATATTTGATTATTAGTTTTGTCTTTGATGAGCTCTACATAGTTAATCAATATTTGTTGAAAATAGTTTTAATATGCATAAGATATGACGTTGCAATGTGTGTCAGTTGGGCTTATTTCTAATATTTTTTTTTTGTTTTTTTGCAGTACAATTGTATAAGTATATATTTGTATTTTTAAAACTTATAATTGAAATTTAAAAATAACAATAGTCATTAGAAGCATTACAACAAGGCCAAACTTATTTAGACGAATTTAAAACTAACAAACAACAACAAACAACGACATACATGGTTATCAAACTGGTTTTAAGCAATAAAGCTTTTACATTTCTCTGTAGTTTGTCATCAGTTGTCGCTTTTCTTCCACGCTTTTCAAGTAAGTCGCTTTTTTCATGTCCGCCCCTGTCATGCAGCCTAGGGCGTACCGACCATACTCGATTAGAGGGTGACCATGCAATATCATGAGCATGTTAATTTCTAGCCTACGATTTGTAACTCTATCAGCAAATCGGTGCATCAAGGTTAAAATTTGTTCTTCCAGACAAGCCTCTTCATCATGAGCTTCTTGTAGTGCCGCAAATACAGTTAACCGAACATCGTTTGGGTTAGTAGCCATTGAGAAAATTAGAAGATACAATGAATAATTTGAATGATTGATAAGTTAGTTTGAGAATGAGACTCTAGTAGGTATGTCTTTATATATAAGCTATAATTTAACGACATTTGCAGTCATTTTTCATTAAACGTCAAAAAAACTTATCATATGTCAATTATTTTTCTAAATCGCGTGATATTTTGAGTGATGAACCATAATGTCATTGAGTTGTCTTGTCAGTGCAGTAATAGATATTATTGCAGTCATTTAATGTCCATAAAACTGATTTTATGTCAAATATTGCCATAAATCGCGTGATATTTTTAGTGATAAACCACGCTGTCATTGAGTAGTCTTATCCATGCAGTAATAAATATATTTGCAGTCATTCAATGTCAGAAAAACTGATCATATGTCAAATTTTGTCATAAATCGCGTGATATTTTTAGTGATGAACCACAATGTCAGTGAGTTGTCTTATCTGTTTTTGTGTTAAATATATGTTTGCAGTCATTTGTCATTCAATGTCAGAAAAACGAATCATATGTTAAATATTGTGACAAATTGCCTGATATTTTACATATGTATAATGTGTATAATGTGAAGTGATAAATAAGCCTCAGATTGAGTAGTACAAACATTTATGTATTTATCTAAAACAGTAAAAAGCAAATGAATTTTCAAATACTTTCATATATTTTATAAATTTCTAAGTGTTAAACAAGAGTGTCAGTCTATAGTCATATTGTTAATGTACATGATTTTCACTTTAAATTTGTTAATGCATTATAAGCATTGTCATTGTGTTAATTCGTATGTTTTATAAAAGATAAAAAATTTCCAATTATTCAAATAAATCGTATGAATAAGAATCTTGATTCATATCATAAATTGAAAACAATACATAGTAGATAAACTAGATATAATCTAGTAGATTGGCAACCTTATTTTTACCAAATTTAAAAAACAACAACAAACATGGTTCGCCAGGTGCTCTTAACCAACATGATTCGATAATCTATATTGCCCTGTAACTGTTAATGAAGTTTTGCTTTTCAGCAATGCTTCTCAACAATTCTTGTCTTGCTCTGATTAAGTTGTTTGTTGTACGTATATCCGCTTCATGGGTCATGAGTAGAGCATGTAATCCGTAGCTATTAAGGCTCATTGTAGGCATATTTTTCAACATTGTGATTTGTATCTCACGGCAACGCATTTGCTCAAAATAACGAGTTAAGTTGCACAACAAATTATTTGCAAGTGTAGCCTCATCTTCAAGCTCCCTTTGTAGGTTGGAAACAATTGTTTTACGTGCATCGTTTGCAGAAGAAGCCATACACTTTGTTTGTAGAAAGGAAATGTGTGTGTGTGTGTGTGTGTGTGACAAGATTGATTTGTAGATGCTAACCTAGTTGATATAGGGGAAATGGTATGGGCAGTCTTTATCAATAGACTGAAAAAATTAATTGCAATGTCAAATCATGTCATATATCTCGTACATTTATTAAGCTTCTTACTTAATTATTGAATTGTTAAAAAAACGGTTACATGAATACTAGTACATACGATTCTTCAAATGTTGACGTTGAAGTTCTTTGATTTCCTCGTCTTCAAAGTGTTCTTGTTCCGCCCATTCAACCATTTGATCGAAAGTGTAATCATTTTGTGTTACCTCCCTTTTATCGTCTTCACTTTCACTTGTGTAGTTGGTTATGACATGGTTCATCATTTCTGACAAGCTAGCATTTGGGTAAATATATTTGACTATAATAAAATCTACACCTACGTGGTCAATGTAAATTTCCAATTTGTAATTCCCTAAAGATATATCAAACATGACATGCATATCATAGTTGTTTCTAAGTTTGATGGTTATTGAAAAGCCATTGTGCTGTAATTTATAATAAAGAGCATGAATCTTTGTACCTAAAATATTAAACAAATATTGTTTCAGTTCTTGTAGTTTCATTCTTGGAATGTTGATGTTCATGGTTCCACCGTTGATGTACATCGTGCTTTTTTGTCATCGAACACCAATTGACCATTATTGTGAACAACGTAATTGAAAAAGGCTTGGGTGTTGGGTGTTGTAGGTTTTGTTTTATTAATAAATCCTAGTTCACCAAGAAGTTCATAGTAATCGAACTTTTTATTTTTTCTTTTCTCCATTTGATTTAGATATCTGAGTGATTCTTGTAGTTTTATTTTAGTGTCTTCGGAAATGATACCTGCAAACGATTCTTCCAAAGAGCCATCGTTTGGAATCAGCACCGTGCTAAGATCTATTTGATAATGAGAAACGAAAAGCTGAAGCTTCCTAGCAACTTTTGCAATGTCGTACATAACATTAGTATCATAATCATTCTTAATTGCTTTCATACCTGATAACGTGTTGTTTGATGGCAACATGTAATACAAAGTAGTAAATCGTCTTGGTATTTTTCTAGTAAGATAGCTAACCAAATCTTCAAAATCCATTGGTAGAACATTTATTTGTAGTACTGAACCATTTTGATAGGTTAGCGGGCTAAGTTTAAATTCGCCGTTGTGGTGTACTTCAAACTCGAAAGTAGTATTAAAAGAAGTCGACATGTTGTCAAAGAAAGAAGTGTGAACTGAAATTTATTTGTTGGAAACATTTTGTTGTATACATGTATATATATAGTATTTTCATAGACTAAAGTTTCCAAGTCTTTTGTTGACAGAAAAGATAAGTCATTTAGTTCTCTGAATATATTATTTTATTGTGTTGTCACTTCAATGTTTATTGTAACAGCATAAAAACAAGGGAAAGTTGATGATAGATACTAGCACGGGATAATATAAAATTTGAATGAGCATACGACAACACAATCATAAAATCTACTTATTTAGTTACTAGTCAAATAACTTTTTTGAACAAGAAGGTTTCCCTTGATTTCCCTTTTTGTTTCTCTCATCTTTGTGCTGGTCGGCCATAACAAGTGGGGAGAGCTCCACCCGAGAAACATACACATGTAGTCGGTTTTGTTGAGTTTGAATATACGTGAGTAATATGTCGCGGTCTTGTATAGCATCAGCCAAAGGTACAAGACCTGAATCCAAACTGCAATTAGGTTTCTTTAAATAAAGAAATGTTGAGGAGTTTTCATCGTAACCCAAAGAGTTTGTCAATATAAATTTCACTTGGTTTGTTGAAAAGTTGTCCAACTCTACAGGATCTACGGTAGCAACCATTCCATCAATGAATTTTCTTCCAGGCGGACTAGTGAACCTTCCATAATGGTGTAGAAGAACCTTGAATGTCATAATGTGAACTATAACAAGAGTTTTCTTAAACAATATAATGTTGTTGTAAGAGTTGAAGCACACCAATGTGGTTTATATAGTGTGACCGGTAGCCCGTATTTATTGTTTTGAATCAATGACATTGAGGTTGTTGCGAGTATTTAAAGCCAATATTTAATTGCTCATGTACTATTGTTTTTTTACGTGTGACCGTCCCTTTGTTTTTTCGTTCTAAGATATAACAATAATACGGGAGCATTTCAAAAGCCTCAAACAGTGAACCCCTTATCTGTTGTATAGCATAATCCTTCCCTCTCCATGCTTGATGATAAGATATATTTAATTTATACTCTGACAAAATATCTTGTTGTATATCTTTCCCTTTTAAAACACACTTATTATCTTGTAACTTTGGAGTAAGTAGGTGAGTGTGTGAAAATTTGTATTCCCCACTCCCCGTATGGTTGAGATGTGTTTATGTGATGTTGATCGTATGGATATGTGGTTTCACTGTATGGATGTGATGAGTATTGGTTATAACTCTAGAAAGTGTTGTCATATTGGTTGTGTGGGTTGTAGAATAATGGTTGTTCATTTACTGGGTTTTGTTGATCATTTCGTCTATGTGTGTTTACAGGCGGTTGAAGGACAAATGGTTGATTTCACTGATTACGTCTGTGTCCCACTTGATGGCATCTACTGCAATGTATCACTCTTGGCTCCTTACCTTGTGATTGTATTCGGTTTGTATTTTTTGGACGACCGGGTTGTGGGTTGTCCATCTAGGAGGAATAGCTTTCTGAATATGTTGCGGGAATTCCCATTCTTGTATATTACCTACAAAATTAATTGATTCAGTGTAAGTGCCTTGATATTTTTCTTTTTTAAACCAATCTGCCACAAATTTAACACAATCTGTCAAACCCAAAAACCTTGTTATAGCCAAAACGTGACCACACGGTATCCCAGAAAGTTGCCATTTACGACAATGACATGTGCATTTCTGAAAGTCGACTTCATGATTATATCGGTCATCTGAAACTTGGTATTGATAATGATTAACCCCGTAAACAACCCACAAGGCGCTTTTCATCAGTCTTTTACGCACTTTGTTTGCTACCCAGTCAGTTATTTCATATGTCATATTTGTTATATTTAAACAAAAACAAATATGAATCTACTTGTTCATATGAAACAAATACTTGATGCAATGATTATGTTTTGAAAGACAAATACATGCGAGGTTTCTTCGTTTAAAGTACCAGTCTTGCACCATTGCACGATATGTCTCGGCTAACTTTAACACGGGTAGCTTTCTATAAAGTACGATACAAGCATTAATAGACTCCACACTATTCGATGTTAAATAATTTTAATGTATAAGTGGGCAATGTGCTCTTGACCATCTTTGAGGACTAGCTTCACAAAGCTTGTGGTATGCATCAGGCTGAATAGCTTGTAGATTGTTCATGCTGCTTGAAAATTCTTCTGGTGTATATGCTTTGCATATTTTCCAAAATAGACCTTTGGTTTTTTTATTTTTCAAAGATAGGTTCATCATCAGATGACAAAAACATACAACATGAAAGGCCAAAAGGAATTCATTGTGTACTGCCAAAGCTATAGAAGGATGCTTGTCAGATATGAATAGCAAATTGAGGTTATCACCTATGCATTCTTTAAGTACGAGCATCCACCATGACCAACATAGAGCTGTTTCCCCCTTGCATATACCAAAAGCAATTGGCATAATCTGGTTGTTTCCATCCATGCCCATAGCCACCAGATTTGTTCCCTTGTATTGACCTTTTAAGTGTGTCGCATCTATCATAAGCAACGGCCGTAAATAATTCACAAACGTATAGATCTGAAAAAAAAACATTATAAACATAGCATGGTAGCCTATATATTTTTTTAAACAAGATGATCGTGACTTACCGACGCACCACTGGCAATGAATAACATCTCGGATACTCCTTGGTCGTTTATTTTTATACTTGTGACTGTCCCTTCATTTTCCGTTCTAATTTATAACAATAATACGAGAGCATTTCAAAAGCTTCAAACGGTGAACCTCTTATCTGTTGTATAACATACTCTTTCCCTCTCCATGCTTAATGATAAGATATATTTTATTTATACTCTGATAAAATATCTTGTTGTATATCTTTCCCTTTTAGAACACGCTTATTATCTTGTAACTTTGGAGTGAGTAGGTGAGCAATTAACTTCTTGTTTGCATTCCAATGGTTAGGATATGTTTGAGTTTTTAGATATGTGTGCTCATCATTAAGAAAGTTAATGGTTAACTTATCAGTACTCCCCCAACATGTAGCACGCATCTTCTAGTCTCATTCATTAAAATGAAAGGATTTCACTGAATATCTTTCTGTGGCTGACCTATCTGTTAAAAATTGGTAACCATCTTCTACAGCTTTCAATCTAATTGCTAATTCTAATGCTTCTTTATTGTCAAAAATATTACCAACCTTTATGTCTGTTTCTTTTTTATAATGCTTTGAAATAATAGGGTTGGACTTGTAAAGTGGTGTTTCAGGAATGTCAGGCTCAAATGACATAAACTTCTCCTATTTATGGTAATTGGGTTCTGGGTTTTCATCTACAACATCATTAACAGCATTTTGTTCATTTTCGTATTCGTTGTAATCTCCGAACGTAAAAGAGCATTCGGGTTTTTCTAATTGGGACTCATTTTTTTGACTTGATTCATGTTTGTTAAAATCACTAGGCTCAAAATTCAAAGACAGGACACTGTTGATAAATTTATACGGACCTACATCTTCAAAAGTTATTGGTTCAAAAAAATTATAAAACATGTTTTTGGTATTGTTTTCCACAAAACTGGTAGTATTGTCTATTGTTTTATGTTGAGAAACATACAAATGTGCTAATTCATCTTTGGAATTACAAGCACATTCAACAAAAAACTATACATCAGTGTCATTTGTGATGTCAAAAGTATCTTCAAATGATGACAGCTTAGCAGATAAATTCAATGGATAATTTGTTTCCAAGTTGAATTTCTTCATCAGCATATCGTGTAAAAGTGGGTATGTCAAATCATCATGCATAATGGAACCTCGCTTCATTCCATTATAATGAATCATACATTTGAATTTTCTATTCTCTGACTCCATATTTTATTTAATTAAAAGTTAAGACTGTTTTCATTACGAGTCACTTGCATGATATATATATATAGTAAAAGAATTGTCAAAGTAATGTAAGTTCAATGTTTTAAAAAACAAATTGCTGTGTCAAAATCATGTCATAAATCGCGTAAAATACTAAGTGATCAAATAGAGAAATGGAGTTGTCAATTCAATGTTTCTATAATGTCATGGAATTGTCTAATCTGTCATTGAATTGTCTGAATCATGTCAGAAATCACGTAAAATACTAAGTGATCAAAAAATGTCATGGAATTGTCTAATCTGTCATTGACTTGTTTGAATCATGTCAGAAATCGCGTAAAAACCTAAGTGATACAGCGCTCCATTACTCTTACGTTCCATCAGTTTATCCAGTCTTCGTTGCATTTCTGCCGGCTCATCCGATGCCTCTTCCTAAGCCGCTAGTATCTTATCCTTGATACTCGACTGAAGGGTCATATTCATAGCTCGAATTCTTTTAGGTTTCACTCTCTTTTTCCTACTCAGTGCATCAGCTACTACATTCGCCTTACCAGGATGGTAGCGAATTTCGCAGTCATAGTCGTTGAATAGCTCTATCCAGTGACGCTGACGAATGTTCAGTTCCTTTTGGCTAAAGATGTGTTGGAGACTCTTATGATCGGTATACATGACACTCTTTGTCTCATACAAATAATGTCTCCAAATCTTAAGTGCAAACACAACCGCACCTAATTCCAAATCATGGGTGGTGTAATTCTTCTCATGGATTTTCAACTACCTAGATGCATACACTATTACCTTATCTCTCTGCATCAACACACAACCTAGTCCTAATTCGAATGCATCACAATATACTACAAGGTCTTTCGGTCCATCGGGGAGAGCTAGAACAAGCGCATTACACAACTGGTCCTTCAAAGTTTGAAATTCCCTTTCCGGTTCCTCACCCCAATCAAACGTCTTACTCTTCTGATTCAAAATGGTCAGGAATTTAGTAATCTTAGAAAAGTTCTTTATGAACCGACGATAGTACCCTATCAAACCTAAAAATGAACGAACTTCAAACGGGGTTCTAGGGGCTTTTTAATTCTTAACAGCTTCAATCTTACTATAGTCTACATGAATACCATCTCCATTAATCACATGTCTAAGAAACTGTAATTCTCGCAATCAGAATTCGCACTTGGAAAAATTAGCATCCAGTTTCTCTTCCTTGAGCAATTCTAAGACTAACCCTAGGTGCACTTCATGCTCTTCCCGGGTCTTAGAGTAAACCAAGATATCATCAATGAACACTATCACAAACTTGTCTAGATAAGGCCAACACACTCGGTTCATCAGATTTATAAATACCGCTGGTGTGTTAATCAGACCAAATGGCATTACAGTGAACTTGAAATGTCCATAACGAGTTCTAAACGCAGTCTTTGGAATGTCATCCTCATGCACTCTCGGCTGGTGGTATCCGGACCTAAGATCTATCTTAGTGAAGTATTGTGATCCTTAAAGTTGATCAAACAGGTCGTCTATCCTAGGGAGTGGATAACGGTTCTTAATGGTCAACTTGTTCAGCTCTCTATAATCAATGCACATCCTAAAGGAACCATCCTTCTTCTTAATAAATAATATCGGTGCTCCCCAAGGCGACGAGCTTGGTCGAATGAAACCCTTGTCTTGGAGTTCATTGAGTTGACCCGACAACTCCTCCATTTCAGAAGGTTCCAATCGATAGGGAGATTTCATGACCGGTATTGCTCCAGGGATTAACTCAATACAAAATTCGATTTCTTGAATAGGGGGTAATCTTGATAGGTCATCCGGAAATACCTCAAGAAATTCTCTGACCACAACAATCTCCTCTTATTTTTATTCCTTGGTCTTAGCACTCATTAGATGTCTCATTTTCTCTTTCGGTTTTTAACCTATAACTCTAAATACTTTGCCGTCTGGTAGGGGTATTCTAACTACCTTCTCGTGACAAATTATTTTAGCCTTATGGTTGGACAACCAATCCATTCCTATGATCATATTGAAACTCCTGCTTCCAAACGGTATCAAACTAATATCAAACATGTGACCTTCTATTTCTAGTTTACAACCCCTAATAACCTTATCAATCTCTACTAGCTTCCCGCTAGCTATCTCAATCTCATAACTGAATTCTAAATCACTGGGCTCTATGCCTAACAGAGGTATGAAAGTAGTGGAAATAAAACTATAGTCGGCACCAGAATCGAATAGAGTTGTAGCATAGTGATCATTTAAAGTTAACGTACCCGTCATAATGTTCGGGTCCTTGCGAGCCTCTTTCGCTCCTAACATAAACGCCCTTCCACGTGTCTGGTTACCGTTGTTCCCACGACCATGTCCCCCATTATTAGCAACAACTTGTTTTGGACGGTTTCCCCCTGGTCTTTGTACTTGGTTCAACCTAATACATGCTGCCTTAAAATGATCAACTCATCCACACTCATAACATGCTCTAGTAGCAGCAGTCGAGTTTCTAGCATTCACCGGGTTCACTATCCTAGGAGCCACTCTACAGTCCTTTGCCATATGTCCAAGACGGCCACAGTTAAAGCAAGCCCTACAAGGTATCTCAGATGGGTGATGTAGGTTACAGCTTACACACTTAGGAATTGTGCCATTGTACTCTCTCCTCATTGGGTTAGTGGTTGTAGCAAAAGCATTCTTAGTCCTAGTCCTCTTGTTCTCATCTCTCGCATTCCTATCTCTATTAGACTCTCCGCTATTCTCTCTCTTCTCAGGGTTCTTTTTTAGTAATCCATTCCTAACGGCCTCGTTTGTCAGTGTTCCAGCCTTTTGCACAACCCTCTGAATTGTTGTCGGCTCCTTTGCTGCCACCATCCCTCGGATTTATAGAGCATGGCCATAAATGTACCTCCCAATCCTTTTGTTCTCAGGGGTAACTAAGTAAGGAATTAACCTAGCCAACTCATGAAACCTATCAGTATACGCAGCATGGCCAGCCTCGACCATGGCGTTGTTCCAGAACTCAGTTTCTAGTTTCTACATCTCATTAACGGGGCAAAATTCCTCTCTAGTCAAAGTCTTAAAGTCTTCCCATGACATACCAATAGCGGCTTCTCGACTTCGTGTGTGGATCTAAGAGTTCCACCATGTGAAAGCCTTACCAACAAACGACCCAGCAGTGTACTTCACCTTTTGGCTATCCCTACACCCACTCATATCTTGAACTGACTCCATCTTCTCAATCCAACGGGTATAAACTATGGCACCTCCCTTACCATCATACTCTTTTAGGTTAAAAGCTAAGAACTCCTTATAGGTATAACCCCTTCGGTCGTTGTTCTCAATGACATTCCTAACATCGCCCCGAATGTTGTCATTGACAGCATCGCCATTTTGATTCCTACCATTCCCCTGATTCCTACCTTGGTTTCCTACTTGAGCTAAGATAGTGGGAAGTAAGTTCTGCAGCTATTGTGCAATGATAGTGGAGAAGTCAGGGACTCCGTCAACACCATCATTCACCTCAGTACCTTGACCACCTACTTGGCTACCTTGACCATTAATCTCACCATTACCTAGATCACCAGATCGACCTCTAGTTCTACCACCTCCTCCACCAGTCTGTCCATGTATCCTTCCTCCTCGTGGTGCGGCAGTTGCATGGCCAGCACTTTGTGTCGTCATTCTTGGCGGCATTATCTACACAAGGGAGGACATAGGTAACGTTAGTGTTAGGAATTCACTTTACGTGACGACATTTATAGAATTATCATAGTTTACCATATCACCATACATAAGGACTAGAATAGTCAATATAGGATTCTTATGTAATGTGTAGTGGTATAAATACCCCTCTATGGCTTCCATAGAGGGGTTGAGGCTTTTTGTATACTTTCACTTTTCATTTTATTTTACATACACTAGTTTCTCCCTCTACTCTATCTCTCTCTAAACATGGCTTTCACTTGGTTTGAATCACCAAGACCACCGGATCTATGATTCTTTGTTTCTTTCAATTGGTGTCATCACCATGGTTTTGATCTTGGGTCGGGTTTATTCTCTTATGGTCCGTTTGGTCTTGAATATGTCACTATTCCAAATCTGTCACAGTTTCTTTCAGCTTATTTGTTGTCTCTGGTTTTTGTGTTGTTGTCTTGTATTTCAGCTTACTAAAGCTTATTTTTAAGCTTTATATGTCTTGGTTTTTAATGGGTAAATTGTTTGTGCTTATTTCGTCCTTTAGTTAATGTTCAAGCTTACTGTTCTTGGCTTATTTCGTCCTTGTGTGCTTAAAAAAGGACAATTTTTTTTTGAGCTTATTTTCTAGGTAATACACCTTTTTGAAGCTTATCTAGTCTAGATCTGCTTATTATGTGCTAAAAAGATAGTCTTTTTGAGCTTGTTTGATTTAACAACTTATTTTTTTATGCTTATTATTTTTGAGCATATTTGGATTTGAAAGGAGAAACAGATCCGAAATTTCTAGATCTAGGTTTTGTTTGGTTGTGGACCACTAAAAATAACAGGCGAATTATACATGATAAATGGGCGAATTATACCTTTCTCGTAGGGCGAATTATACCTTTCAACTTGGGGCGAATTATACAGTTTTGGTTGGGCGATTTATACCACCCAAGTTGGGCGAATTATACGCCAAGCCTAGGTGAAGTATACATCTGCCTTAGGCGAAGTATACCACAACCTAGGCGAAGTATACAACAAACCCTAAACCAAACCGAGTTAACTCGGTATTTTTCCGAGTTGACTCGGGTCAACTCAGTGAGTCAAACCGGTAAGCACCGAGTTAGTCAAACAGAAATGAAGAAAGGAGAAAACAGACCCAACTTAAACCACAATATCAACAACAACCATCAATTAACCAATAAACCACAACCATAAATCCACCATCAATCTATCCTATCCCACCTCCTTAATCCACAAACAAATCCAACATCAATAATACTAATCCCATCATCACAATCTCTTCTCCAAACAACAATGACTCGAAACAATTTAATCTCGGATTCGTGTTACGGTTTCATAACCAAAATCTTTTCAAAGATTTATCACGATTTCATCACTGATCATTGTAAAGGTTAAACCTTTTTCTTTTAATATTCGAACATAAAGAAATATTTATAAAACTTGGGTTATAATATTTTCTTTGATTCGTTTCAAGACTCAAAACAAGAACAACACAAATACCTTACCCGAGACCCTCAAGGGATCTTGAAGCCACATCTACAAAATTTTCAACTTTATTATGCTCGATCTGGAAAAGAAAGAAGCACATGAGTTCATTTATGGTCTGATTTGAATAAGTAAGCAAGGGTTGTTTGTGTTTTTTCTGAATTAATGGGTTGTGATTATCAAAAGAATTGGTGAAGGTTGCGTCAGAATGAGAAATATTAGGTTGCTTTTTTTTGTTGGAGAAATATAAGGGTTAGGTAATGACTAAAAATTAGGGTATCAACCGTCTTATATCTCTTGACAATGGGCTGGTCATCCATTTTTTTCTATGTGTAAATGTGATATTGGCCACGTATGACATGGTGTATCAAAGATGTGAAATAACTCTTTTGGGTTAATCTTGTGTAAGGCCTAATTTCATTTATAATCTAATTGTTGGGCTGGGAGTTTATTCATTACATATGGGCTCTACATATACATCGTTATATTGGGACGAATATGTATTGGGACGTATGTAGTGTGATGGTAATGATTGGGATGCATTTACTATTATGATTATTAGTTGGTAATGGCTATAATCAGGGTTTAAAACGACAAAGTGACTAGATAATTTTTGATGTAACGAGATCGGGATCGAGCTATATAAAGAATCAATAGGATTTAATTTGTAATGGCTAGATTTGAAATTAATTTTTCTAAGTGACTACAGAGTTGATCGGGTATCACTTATTTGAGATTGAAGTGGCATTTTTTCGAAGGCGTGTACTTATTTTATCTTGAAGTCGGGATTTAGTCATTCATAGTTGGTTGGATGCATGAGTTTCAATGATAACTTGCTCGGGCTTAAGAATTTGGATGAAGACTTGGGTTATCTAGTTACCAGCGGTCGGGGTGGTTGGTTGAAGACCTGGTTAACTATCACTTAAAGGAGATACGTTGTAGTTCTTAGTGTCACACGCTGAAGATGCTGTGGATAATCGCAAGCGGTGATGAAAGTCTCATACTTTGTTTGGTGGGAGAGATTTGTCCATCCGGGACTTAATTGACTTTGGTGTGGCAATTTTTTTCATCACTATCATGGAGGAAGAAAAGTGGATATCCGAGACTTAATTGACTCTGGTGCTATGATTTCGACGTCGTGAAAGGGGTAAGTATTGATTACTTAGATATTTGAATGGTGCACAAATTCTCTAAACCATTTCGTCCAACATTAGTGCAAGCTTAAGTTACAAGAACGAGGAATTCTACTTCAGTTTCAAGTTTGATATATCGGGTTCACTCCATCAATGGTAAACATACGGTGAACTTGATTTTGTTTTATGTAGTTCTAATTTCTTTACCAAAGGTTTATACAAATTGGTGTATAAAGTGGTTAACTTGAACTAAATTTTCAACTTTGGTTCATCGGGTTTACTCCATCAGTGGTCACTTCAAATAGCCTATAAAACGGTTAGTAAAAAGATAGTCAAGGAGAGTTTATGAGTAGAGACCTGATCAGCAGTTGATTCTTACCGGATATGTGGAAAACTAGAAGGGGGGTTGAATAGTTTACCGCTTTTTAATTTAAGGTTTTAAAGTGTTTGTAAAAATTCTAGATTCGACTTTGTGTGAATTCAACACTTGCACAATATGAACAATATACTTATCTAAAAAATTAATAGGATAGTATGGGAGAATAATGTAAGACAAGAGATAAGAGTAAGAACACTCAAACCACAACGCGAAGATTTATAGTGGTTCGGCAACGAAGCACCTCTTCGCCCTACTCCACTCCTCGAGCACCTAACTCAAGAGTTTTCTTCACACCACTACTTCACCAAGCCACTACTATAATCACACCTAAATAACACTATTAGAAAAGATCACCAAGATGCAACTATACTTACAACAATTACCTATTACAAGATTTACAAATGATTTACAAGTTATGATATGCATGCAATAAGATTGCAACAACACACAAAGGTGTAATACTTCTTCACTTTATGATAGAAGTATTCTTCTCTTG
>BQNB010058433.1:1149-37764 GCA_026074375.1 Tanacetum coccineum | reverse complement strand
TATCTTTTACTTATACTAAAAAGAAAAGGAAAATATTTTTTACTTTTTATATTTTATAATTTTTTTTGGATTTTTGAAATATAAAACAAAATTGAAACTTTCTAAATCGGAAGGATCTTCAAACCAAATCAACAAACACAAAACGTAAGAATCTTAAAACTAATCCCCGGCAGCGGCGCCAAAAACTGATTCGTAAGTTTTATATACCCAAAATATATATGTATTAATATAACTTTAAGAGTAGTTAAGAAAATTACCAAGTTACCCTTGATAAAATTCACTCTCAAAAATATATATAATATAATATATAATACGTATATTAAACCGAGTAAGTATGATCACCCGGGTCGTTTCCCCAATGACTAGTGCAATTGAAACCACGTTTTAAGTTCGGATCCTGATTTGAATAAGCAAGGATATATGATTTGGTTTCTAGAAATTAAAGCCCTAATTTTTTTACTTTTTTTTTATAAAAGTTTAATTAAACTAATTAAAAATTAAACCTAATTACTAATTAAATCTATTAAATTTAACTAAAACTTAACTAAGGACTAATGGTGCAAATTCCTATCAAACTAACGGAGGGACTAATTTGAAAACCAATTAAAATCGAAAAGTTACACTTTCTACCCTAAGAATCTATCCCGACAGCAAACTAAGACCCGAATTAAGGTGAAATTTGAAAAGTGCTTAAAATGAAAAACTCAAAGAAGCAAAGTTGTAAAGGAAGCTAAGGGGAACAAGATTAATAAAGGCTACTTGGGCTGAAATTCACAAATAAACTCACAAAGAGCTTATCTTTAAGCTGTTACAGAAAGGAGGGTTTATCCCTTGGTTTTAGAAAATAAGCTATAAGAAACTCAAAACTAGATCAAAATGAAAAAGGAAAGAAGTCCTAAAGAGCTTAAGATGTGCTTAATCTAAGAATGCAAAGAAATCAAAGCTTAAACTACTCTTATGCTACTGAAATTGATCAAGAAGTAAGCAAACTCAGGAAATAAGCAAAGTAACACAAAATCCAAGTAAGCTAAAAACCTTAATAAGCTAAACTAGACTCTAAAACTTTAAGGACTTACCAAACTACTATTTATCCATCTAAATAAGCTATAAATTCTAAACTTAAAAGCTGAATTAACAAATTTAGACTTTACTTAAGTTCCTACTGTTTTTGGAATTTTCAGGTTTTTTAAGACTTTTGACAGCAAAATAAGCTAAGACAATAAGCTAGAAAACAAAATTTAAGACTTAAACTAAATTAAGCTATATGAAAACTTAAATCCTACTGAATTTTATAAGCTAAATCCTAAAATTACTGATCTAAATTAAGCTGAGAACACAGCAGTACTAACTGAGGTTAGTACTGCTAGTGTAAATATTCAGCAGTACTTTCAAGAGAAAGTACTGCTAGTGTAACTTGACTTTTGAAAACAAAAATAAGCAATGAAATAAGCTAAATAATGAAAACTAAAACTAAATTCATAATAAGCTATAGCTAAACTTAAAACTACTGAATTAGCTAAAATCTAAACTAACAGTATTAACTTGTGAAAGCAGTACTAACTGGGAAGTTAGTACTGGTAGTGTAAAGAGTCAGCAGTACTAACTTAGGTTAGTACTGCTAGTGCAATTTTGAGACTGCACTAAACCAAACACCCTTGTACCATTTTGACAGGATTTAGAAAAGCTTTTTAAGAGAAATTTGATGCACAAAAACTAATACCAGATAAAAACTAGCTTAAAACAAACTTAATAATCATGATTAAACAACTGAATAAGTAAGATCTTAAGATTTTAACTAATTAAACTAATGTTTTTGGATTTTATGAGTTTTTATAACAGAAATTATCAACTAATGATCTATAACTATTGAAGTAAAAACAGATGAAAACAAATAACTAAATAGCACTAGAAGAGATATTTGAACACTAACAAGCAAAGAGATTAAGCAAATAAACAGATCTAAACATAGCAAGCAATAATATCATTATTTAAAACTAGAATTTTAGGAAAATGAAAGAGAAACTTACAAACTCCTCTAGCTGAACAAGAGGACCAATAAAGGCAGCTACAAGCTCCTTAGCTTATTAATAAGCTAAGGTATAAGTCCTTGGGATCTCTTCCAAGGTAAGATCCCCTTCCAAAAGCTTGGATACAATAAGATCCATATGAGATTAAACTGATTTAAGGTTTAGATAAGGTTAATTCTAAATTCAAACAGCTCTATTTCAGCTTATAGACTGAAAGAGCTTAATATGAGCTTATTGAGACAATTTGGCTTATTAAGAGAGCTTATGACTTTAAATGAGAGCTTAGAAAATGAGATTTAAAACACTAAAAGCTGAATTTCATTAACTAAAGAGGCTGATTACATTACTTGAAAAAGGAAAATTACATTTAAGAAAAGCACGAATTTAAGCTAGACTAAATTACTAAAAACTAGATACTCCGATACATCTTTTGTGTGTGAGAGGTGAGGCCTATTTATAGTGCCAAGCTGAAGCTTCTAGGCCCTCTGAGCTCCCATCAATCTCTGCCATCCAATCCATCAATCATTGGGGCTAAATTTTGAGCCGTTAGATCAAGATGTGCACACCTGAGGATTGCCAGCGTGGCATTCTTTGATGTGACGTTTGTGCTAGTTTTGTG
The DNA here is from genome assembly GCA_026074375.1 of Tanacetum coccineum. Lineage (NCBI taxonomy): Eukaryota > Viridiplantae > Streptophyta > Magnoliopsida > Asterales > Asteraceae > Tanacetum > Tanacetum coccineum. The sequence continues at coordinate 35,118 of BQNB010058433.1, read as the reverse complement.
AGTGAGTTTAGCACAAAACCCACCACTATTTGTGCTTCTTTCTTTGATTACGTGGCTCTTCTTGAGAGAAGGTTAATGAATCCTCTTGATTAGACTAATTTGTCCTTGTATTTGTGCTTGAGCTTCCTTGAATTGACCAACGCACCCTCTAATTTTGATTTGCCCCTTGTTTTACCATAGGGGTGAAAACGGGGGAGACGATGAATAGTAAATGGGGTTCCCGCTCCTTTTTTGACAGTTAAAACTGTTGGAGTTTGGGAAGTTAACACATTTGGTCCTTGTCTTTCTTTTCTCTCTTTCAAGTTATAAATAACTTTCGAAAATAGCAAGATTGGTCCCTGGAGATGTTATAAAAGGAAACTTGGCAAAGGCTTTGGGCTTTTGGAGCTTCTGCATTGTACTCTTCTGATTCTCGTGTCCGGGCTAGCTTGTTTTTGAATGTTTTCTTGATATTTTTGACTTATCCATACCTGCACACACAAAACACAAATACAAGCATATTTTTGCCATTTTTGGTCTGTTTTGGGTTTAATTGGGTCTTTTTAGGTACAAACGGATATGTGTATTTTACACTTATCAGTTAGCTCAGCCGCGTTTTCTTTTCCTGCGGCATGTATTAAGCGGGAAGCTGGGAAATGAGTGTTGAGAGTAGGAGCTTTTAGAGGACCCACCTTTAGAAGAACCCTTTTGATTTGGATTTATGTTTAAGACCTTTTCTTCTAAAGATTTCTTTCATTTGACTTTGTTGGAATTTAATACTGTTGGAAGTCATTTTATTTTATGACTTGGTATTTTGATTAATAAAGTCTTTCGCTTGCTTTTATATATGTTTTGATTTGACACCATAATGTGATGCTTTGTCTCTTTATCGGAGCAGGGTGTTACAGTTCTTGAAAATCAAAAGTGGTGTTTTGTCTAATTGATAAGGGGGGTTTTGATGTCTGAGGGGTCTAGAACACTTGCTTGAAACAGTTTTGTACAAGGTTATCATATGAATGAGTTCTTGTTGATTCTTTGATCGATTTTTGCGAAAAATCAAGTATGTTGTGAAAATGTTCATGGGTTTGTGTTTAAAAGATCATATATCCTCCCTTGAATGTATTAAAGTGGTTTGCAACTACGTAGAACATTTTATTGGTTATTCTTGACTTAAACTTGCTAAAAGTGGGTCGAAATATGCTATATATGGTGTTTTTGATGTTAAATTGTGTTAAAAAAGGCTTATGTGATGTTTAAATGTTGCTAGATATCATTATTGTTAGTTTAAATATGCTTAAATGAGAATTTTAGGAGTGGTTGTCTTTTGGCCGATTTTGCCATGTTGGGGTATAACTAGCCTATATTGACACCACCATTTTAGACTAGCCGATGTTGACATCAGATTTGGCCTAGCCGATATTGACTTCAAAATTAGCCTAGCCGATATTGACACCAAAATTTGGCCTACCCGATATTGACATCAAAATTAGTCTAGCCGATATTGACACCGATATTGACACTACTTTAGAATTAGCCGATATTGCCAACTTGTTAAGCCTGGCCGATATTTCCAATGCCTCTTTGTCTAGCCGATATTGCCATCCTCCTAAGCCAAATTATGCATGTTTTGGTGTTTAACTTTGTTTGATCTTGGATTGCTTGCAGCTTACTATTCTTGGATTACTCTTTAACATAAATTGATTATTTGTCCTAGGTTGACCAATACTTGAACTATTGACTTTTAGCCATTGACCTTAGTTGACTTCATCAATCATGTTTAGTTAAACCAAGTGTATATCCTCTGATTAATCATACACATCAACATGATCAAAAATGGCCAATCAATGATATATATATATATACATTATATTATAGTATATGTGTTAGATAACTATATAGTATATAGATATATGATAATATTATATAAATATATTATATTATATTATATATATATATAATTGACGTGTTCTATAAACTGTATTGTCTATGTCTTTAGCATAATTCATTGAATTCCTTTCATTATCCAACTAGTGCTTCTGGATGTAATTGCTTGTTGCACCTGATGATCGGTTATTATAGTCCAGTGTTAACATGTGATTGATACGCACCTAGTTCCAAAGTTCTCAAGAGAAAGAAGAATCACGATTTATCAAGTGGTTCTAGATGCTCTGAGTAAACTTTCTGCCTGCTTAAGAAATACTTCTGAGCCACGAGTGTAGATAGGTCACTAAGAATCTTGTCCCTAAGATCTATATGCATCAGTTATGGTTCACTATCACCAAGATCAAGGATTCTTCTTCTTATAAATTTAAGCTGGATAACAAGAATTTCAAATTTGGAGTAGAAGTCTTTCGTGATGTTCTTTAAATTTGCCCTCAAATCCGCAATCAGGAATTTATTGAACCACCTAATCATGAAGAGATTGTTGCCTTCATCAAAGAACTTGGTTATTGAGGAGAACTAAAATCAATTACTGAGATACACATTGATCACATGAGTCAACCATGGAGAACTTTTACCTCTATCATCAACAGATGCCTCTCTAGGAAAGTCACAGCATTTGATCAACTTTGACTATCAAGAGCTCAAATCTTATGAGGTATGTTCTACAAGAAAAATGTGGATTTTTTTAGTTAATTTGGGAAGACTTCATGTACAAGATTGACAACAAACAGTCCATTGCTGCAAGACGTTCAAACATGCCCTACCCTAGGTTTACCAAGGCAATCATTCAACACTTCATCTCCAAAGACAATACCATTTCCATGAGGAATAATTTGTTTATGCATGGAGCCAAGAATGATAATGTTTTGGGGTTTATGAAGTTCGTATCCATGTATGAAATCAGACAGGTGTATGGAAAGTTCATTCTAAATGTTTTGGTGTCTAAAGAAATGAAGGAATCTAAGGCATACAAGACTTTTCTTGACTTCGCTACTGGAAAGGTAATTCTCAAGGAAGCTAGAAAGAGGACAAAGGCTCATATGAAGGAAACCTCTCTCATAGTTGATGACAATATCATCTCTGAAGACTGATAGGTGTAAAATACACATATCCGTTAACACCAAAAATGACCCTAAATGACCAAAAATACAGTGAAAATGGCAAAGATATGTGTGTTTTTGTGTTTTGTGTGTGCAGGTATGGATAAGACAAAAATCACAAGAAAACCGTCAAAAACGGGCAAACACGGATACGAGAACGGAAGAGTGTGCAAGAGCCGGAAGCCAAAGTCAGAAAAGTCAAAACTCTCAGTCAACTATGGATCAACAAAAGTCAAACACTAAAGGACAAAAAATTCCAAAAGTTTCAAATTCAGTCCCTTAAGTTTCAAAAGATTACACAAATGGTCCTTGAAGTCTAAATGGGCCCATTATCCCTAAAAACCTCACCCGGATCTAAAGCCCAAGAACCTAAGCCCATAACTCTTTTATATAAGTCCAGGGGCCAATTCTGCCAAGATTGAAAGTTATTTAATACTAGACTTTCACCTAACAAAGACAAGGGCCAATGTTGCCATTTAACCAAAGTTACACTCTTTTCACTCCTTCAGTTAAAAGTTAAGCGAGAAAAGAAGTTACACTGTTCATCGTCTCCTCTCAAAATTACTAAGGGTGAAAACAAAGGGCTTTAGCAAATTAAAGGTTCAAAAGAGTAATTCAAGGGTTCAAGAGCAAGATGGCAGGGTTAACTCATATTCAGAGGTCCTTATTGGTGGAAACCCACAAGGGGAATAGGTAAAAATGTAATCAAACGCACCATATTGGCTAATCCCAACAAGGAATGACACGTTGGCAAATGAAGAAAGCACAAAATTGATGGGTTTTACACTGGATTCACTCACATTGAAAGCATAAGGTATCTCACAATGGATTGCCACACTGGCAATCCGTGTGATTATCAAAGTGATCCAATGGCAGTATTGATTCTCCAATGATTAGAGGAACTTCCTTGGCTGCTATAAATAGTCACACTCTCACACACACAAAGCACCGTAGTCTAGCTTTTATTTTTTTTTAATGTAATTTTAGCTTTTAGTTTTAATAGTGTAATCTTCAAACTTATTGTAATTTCGTTTTCTAAGCATTGTAATCTAATTTTTAGTCATTAATAAAAGTTTCATTTAGATTTCATAACACTGTTTTCACTCATAAGCTCTTATTTCTTTTCAAATGTTAAGCTATTGTCTCATAAGCTCACTTAAGCTAATTTCAGCTCTCACAAGTCTCTAAGCTTGTGATTGAGCTTAATTGTTCAATTAATCTACTGAAATTAATTAAACAAAGCTTAATTACCTTATACTTATTGGATTGTGGCTTATGGAAGGGGAGCTAGCTTTGGAAGAGCTCCCATGGACTTTACTGGCTTATCTTAGGATAAGCCAGAGCTGTTGATAAGCTCTATGAGCATATAAGCTTCTGTTTAGCTGAAGCCTCTAGTAAGTTCTCATTTAATTTCCTTTGTTCTTCAATATATAGCTTAATAATTGCTTATTAGTGTAGATCTGCTTATTTGCTTAATCTAGTTGCTTATTTGTGCTTATAATTATCTCTTTGTGCTTATTAGTTATAAATTTTCATCTGTTTTTAGCTTAGGTAGCTTAGCTCTTAAATTTTCATTACTTGTCTTAAAAATCACTAAAAAGCCAAAAATAGGTAGCTTAGCTTTAGATTCTTAATTCTAGCTTAAATTGATTGTGGATTTATGCTTATTAGTCTTGTTATAAGCTAGTAGATATCTGGTAATAAGGTCTTGTTAATTGGATCTTAATTTCATAAGCCCAAATGAAATCTGTCTAAGTATAAAGGAGTGTTTGGTTTAGTGTGTTTTGACTTTAAATAGTCAAAGTAACTTGGAAATTTTTCTTTGGTCAGCTTTGTTTGCATATGTGATTAAGTTTTAAAAAGGTTTGCTAAGTTAGTTTAAGCTTAAAATCATCTTGTGGCTTATTATGCTTGACTGTGCACCAGGGGAGCTTTTGTTCTCATTAGATCTTTGAAATTTTTGATCCCAACTTTCCTAGGTGTAATTTTTGCTTGTTAAGTGTTTAGACACACTCTTAAAGTGTGTCTATTGCAGGTTTGACCACCTTGGTCACCTGCATTTTCCTAATGCCTCTTATCAAGCAAATCCTAATACTTACTATGCGGTCTCGGGATGCATCACAAAAACAAGTTCTAGAATTTCATATGCTACCGATACACTCATATAATTTAATACCGATCTTAATGCTCCAGAAAAGGCGACGAAGACCATACGTAGACATCCGTAATGACGGAATAGACACATGTGACTACTCACTCCTTAACTCGAGAAAGCTAAAGGTATAAACTATCTTGGGCATCAATAATAGATACCCGAATTCCTAAAGATCTAAAGGCGAACCTCACATTTTTTGGGTGGAATTCTGAGGGTTATTGTGCTAGTCATATAAATTCTTATCCATGAGACGCTGTTAACACTCAGTTTTCATCGGTATGTGTCATAAAAAAAATAAATTTGGGTAAAAATTGCCTCTTATGCTATGTTTCGATACATTACCCATCATTTCAAGGACAAAGCAAATGGCAAATGAAAGAATTGTTTCTAAGGCTTATTTTCCCCCTACATTTAAGTTGAACATTGTCCCCAATGTTCTATAGAAGTACCCATAAAAACGAATAAAGGGAAAAAGAAAATAAGGAAAAGAAACTAGTACTCCCCTGGTTTGCTCAATAATGGAGAAGAAACATGCGAAAACTGGTTAAATCGTCCTCCAAGAATCATCCAATGAAACTTCCTAAGAACTTCCAAGCTTCTTCTCGTCAAATATAACCTGTAATCAAAGACAAAGACAACTACACCAAGCATAAAATGTGCGATAAACAAATATACAATGTGAATTTAGGGTTTGACTCGATAAAGCAGTAAAGATAGGATGAGAGAATTGTTAAACTCATTAGGTTTTGCAGGTTTATAGCAGAAGAATACATATATTAAATGTTATGCAAGTTTTATTTTCAAAAATAATTAAAAACTCTAAGTTTTTTAGACCTGGCCGTTTGACGCCGTCAGGAAAATCCTGACGCCGTCACAGGTGTCATGGTGACGGCGTCGCGTGTAAATCGTGACGCCGTCTCCACGTTCTGTGAAAATGAAATTTTTGTTTTTTGATGAAAAATTTCCTGCACTTGATTCCATAAGTTAGTTCCTTTACAAATAGCTGCATAAAACCTGAGATTTAACAATTTAATCATATGACGCGAATTAGCCTAAACAGTTTATTTAACATGCTTGAACTTGGTTCTAAAAACCGAATAAATACCCCTACACTTATTGTTGCAAAATACATTTGATTGAAATTAAGATGAGGTTAAAGACAAACAAAGCATGATTACAATATAGTTCAAACATAATAAAACAAACTATAAAGAATTAAAACACACATGACACTCCTAATTTGCAGGAAAGGTAAATTGGGTTGCCTCCTAAAATGCGCTTTTCTTTATTAATGAGTCTTGTAGCTAGACTCGAAGTGACACGTCCTTACGTGACTTCTCCTTTGTTATCCATCATCTCTTTTTCTAACCTCATCAAATGCATAATTCCTCTCCTATCACCTTCGTCATGTTTATACTCATCTCCAATGAGTAAGCTTTGATAGTAGTGCGTTCTTCCATGGCCAAAGTTTTCTTTGTAGGCGGACGGGGGTATGGAATCTGTGCTTAAACCCATAATTCTTGTTTGTTTGAACGTCTTCGTGGTGTGAGGCATTTTGAACATGATTTTCTCATCATCTTGTTTGAATGTGACTGTTCCTTCCTCTTCATTGTAGACAAGGCCGGTTTCATCAATGAAGGGCCTTCCAAAAACCATTTCTCCAAGGTGGTGATCGATAATGCTAGTGGTATCTTCTAGTATCATAAAGTCGCATTCGTAGGCGAAGCTTCCTATGAAAACCTTTAGGCCTCTTATTCTTCCTATAAAGTTGATAATTTTATTAGGGTTTGACGGTTTCTGCCTTGATCTAAGCCCATAAGTCTTGATCTGATTATATTGACGGCTAGACATGATGTTGATTGGTGATTCTAGGTCTATGTAATCATGTCTCTTAAAGAGGTGACCGAGCATACAGTAAATTTTGATGTTATTCGGGCTTCCAGCTCTTATCCTTGCCTTCACCCACGGAGGTCGAGGGTTCTTTAATAGCCATTCATGCTGTGTTAGTTCCTCTATAGTTGGGAATAAGTTAAAGTTCTCACCATCTTCGTCATCTTCCTCCTCTTCGAGTATTTCTTCAACCTCCTCATCAGTCTCAAATTCACTCTCTTCTTCTTCAATTACTTCATCTGCTTCCATGTCGGTCTCCATTTCATTTTCTTCCTTGCCTTGCTCCTTTACCCCTTCTTTCCATTTTACCATACCACCGAGGTTGAGATCGCAAGCGTTGGTCGACGAGGTGTCTTCTTCTTTCGTATCACTATTTGTGCTTAGGATAACGATTAAATTGACGAAATGAACGCGTTTTGGAGTTGTCAGATTTTTGTTTAGTTATTTTATGGATGTGGGAGAGAGATATTTTAGGGAGAGCAATTTTGATGGGCTTTTGATTCCTTTCTTTATGAGTTCCTCCCTTTCGTCATGGCTGATTGCTGCAATGCTTTTAGGGCCATGGAATTTCCTGCATTTTCAAGGGGAGATGCGTCTTTGAGCTTTTCAGAAACAATTTTCCTAAGAAGATTAATTTTTCCAATCATGTCGTCCTGCTGTTGTCCGAGTTGGGTTTTTAGGTGAGATAATCTCTTCTCTTGGTGAGAGTCGAAATCAAGTAATGCCTTTTCAAGCTTTATTTGATAACTAGAGGAGTGGATGGAGACCGATCCGCCTTGCGGGTTAGTGAAGGTTTGGGTATGTGCCCAGTTGAAGTTTGGTTTCTCCTTTCAGGTGTTGGTGGCATCATTGAAATTTCTTGGTCCATGGTTCGGAGTGAACCTCTTACCTCCCACTTCGTTTGTTCGCAAGGACGCGTAGTCAACAAAAGCTTGCTCGGGATTTTTCATGCAATATTGAGTGTCGTGGGGGCCACTACAAATCTCACATGAGGAAGAGACTTTGTTCACTTGAATGGTTTGAGTAGGAGCAAGATAAGCTTCCATCAAGCGTTGGACTTGATTTTCGAGCTCGATTAGACGGCAGTCGAATGTACTCGGGACATCTTGAGGCAAAGCGATTGCCTTGACCGGCTTAGCGAAATCCCTTGGGTCATTCCAACTTTCGTTGTCATAGAGGGCGAGGTCCTCAAATAATGCCCAGGATTCTTCAGCGTTGAGGTCACGAAGCTTACCATCGGCCAATTGGTCAATGGTTTATCTTGTGACGGGATTGACATGGTCATAAAAAATTTAAACTTGAAGCCAAAGGTCTATGCCATGATGAGGGACTTTTTGGAGTAAGTCCTTGAAATGAGTCCATGCTTCGGATAGAGATTCTCCATGATGTTGTTGGAACATCAGGATATCGTTGCGGAGTTTTACGGTCTTTCCCGGTGGAAATAATTAAGTAAGGAATCGGGTAGAAAGATCCTCCCATGTGGTGATGGATCCCGCAGGAAGGCGTTCAAGCCAATTGCTATCTTGATTGTGAAGGGAAATTGAAATAAACGCAAGCGCGTTCTTTCCCTATTTTCACCGTCAAGGTCAAGTGAGTCCACAAGTTTAAGGAAATCCTTGAGGTGTTGATTTGGATCCTCAGACCGAAGTCCGTAGAATGAGCACCCGTTTTGCACCAACCGGATGGTATCAGATCGAAGAGGTACCACGTTGTTCCCTATGAGGAGCTCGATGGTATTCTTGTATTCCTCGTGGCTTGGTTTGGAGTAGTCTCCTAGAGTACGGATAGGATTCTCGTCTCCCACGGTTGTTGATGAGAATGGGTTACGAAACAAATAACACGAAGAAAAAGATAGACTACAAGAAAGCTAATATGTGGAAATTAAAGTTTCACTTGAAAGGATTCAAGCAAGTAGAACTAAGCTAAACTATGATCAGAACCTAACTATTCCCCGGCAGCGGCACCAAAAACTTGATGCGGTCGTCGTAGGACTTCTACACGAAGTTTTACAACTCCCTAGGCAGAGCACCTAATCGTTGTAGTAGTAGTATAGGCAAGACTCGGGGGGTTGTTATCATTCACTCTGAGAATAGGTTGGGAAGGCTTGATCATGGTCTAACAAAATTCTAAGGGTTGAGAGAAGATTATTTTTGTATTTTTATGTTTTATGGAAAGCAAGTAAATCATATATTTGAGAGGTGGTTTGGTTTTAGCTAATAAACTAAATAACAACTACGCTAATGGTGATAACAATATAATAAAAGACTGTGTTTATTTAATCATATATTACTCCCTAGATTGCTTCTCCTAGTGTTGTTTCTTTGTCACACTTGTGATGATCTATGTAATTATTTCCTAAGTCATGAACGAATTACACGAACCCGCCGTCTATTTAATATTCCGTTAAGGCAACGCACAAGTAAGGTAGTATGAAGACTATTACAAGGCCCCTAAGAGTATATTAAATGCATTTGAAATATATTAAGAGTGGATCAACCATATAAGGGGAAAGGTAGTATGAAGACTGTTACCCGATGGTATCCTTTCTACACAATCATGTTTTCCTAGACATATCAATAGCGATACAGACAAAAGCTAGTTTTCTAAGACCTAACATGCATATCCATCACAAGAAGCAACACCACTAAGATCTACATTCTAGGTTTCATACAATCATAAATAAACACAATAGGAGGTTTAGCCAAGCATGTTATAGATAAAGTAAGAACAGATAAGAATCACACAACAAGACATATTGAATGATTAAATAAGTCTTACTTGATTAGAACATGAGTTGAAGGAAGTACAATAAGGGTTTTAAGCCCTAACAGCTGCTAAACGAACTAGGGTTCGTACCCTCTTTTTATTCTAAAGTTACACACTTAAAACCCTCGTGACGCCGTCGTGACAAGAATATTCTAGATAATGGGCTGGATCGTGCGGGCTGACGCCGTCGCGATATCTTGTGATGCCATTATGGTAGGATTTGTGACGACGTCACGTGTAATCTGTGACGCCGTCTCCAACTTCTGAGGAGAAATTCTTGAGCAATGTTGGTGTAGGTTCGTAGTCTCGTTCGTTTCTTATCCAAATGAGCCTAAGTCACCTGTATTTCCTCTAAATGCCTTCCAAATGCTAAATACCTGAAAAGGATCGATCAAGTACCTATTTTGGGCATAAATGCACGATTTAGGGGGTTAAACGACCCTGAAAAAGTGTATAAAATGACACCTCATCAATTTAATAAATTTGTTTGTTACAAAAGCCTGATGCTTAACTTGTTTATCCTTGCAAATGTAAAGATTTTAAATACATGACAAATACTCCAAAATGTAATGTAGTTAAATCTTTATGATAATGTGACTCCAAAATGATGGCCACCAATGTATCATTGTTTCTTGCCTTATTGAGTTGAGAAAAACATGCTTTAAAACGGTAACATAAAGTTGGTGAATTCACAAGTTTAAGTAATGTATAAGTAGGACCATAAGATTTCAAAGTGCATGACTATTGTAACACATACAATATCACAAAAATGGAATTACGATTCCCTAAGCTCATGACACTGAAGCTACGACATGTATGAATTGCAAATTAATACCAACAATGTGCCTGTGTAGATGTTTAACCCACAACATCCTAAATTCGACATGGTATACGTCCGTTGGTTCAATCTGTCAAACCTAGTGAGCAATACTCACCCGAACGGGGATGATAATCCCAAATAGATCTATTTATAACACTCGTGCTTACACCAAGTAATTGACAGTTCATGATTCATGGGCATAGTGGGTTATCGCTACTTAGGCAAACTCTGTGAATGATTTGATTATCTAAATCAAATAATGTAAATCGTCTCGGCAAATCCGAATGCAACCTAATTAAGTATAGGTCGTATGAGTGTCATGTATTTAATATAAATACATCAATATATTTTTATAGAGTTACATCACCACCTGAATATGTTTGTTTAATTTATAAAATTAAACCATATGAATTTGTACTTGTAAAATAATTGTTCATGTAATTTGTAATTGTAAAAGTGTTATACTTGTCCAACAATTAATTATTTATTAGTAATAATTGTTTTAACACCTTTATGATATTATATAAATAGTTCAATTGCTTTTATAAAAATAGTGCACATTAGTAGAAATAGTGCATAAGTATAAAAATAGTGCATAGGATTTTATAAATCCCATATCTTTATCGTTTTAACTCTGTTTTATACGTTCTTTATGCCCACGGTTTCGTATTAAGAAAATCTATCAAAATTTTATGTTCATAATATTTTATACACTGATGAACAGTAACATTTACAGATTCTGTGAAAATATATAAAACTACTTTTATGTATTTAATTATATAAAACTTGCAAAAAGCATAACCCTTTCATTTTAAATCCATTTTTAGTGTACTTTATACCCATGATTTCATAATTACATAATCTAACACTTTATCATGATATTAAAATTTATAAGTTTCTGCTCAGAAAAGGGTTTTTATAAAATAACTTTTATAGAAACACTTTTATATATTTATTTATCGTAAACTTGAAAAATTCATATCTCCTTCATTATAGCTCAAATCTTTAAGTTCTTTATAGATTCAAAATCCTCATTAAATGTACTTTCACAAAAAAATATCCTTATATTTTTATCAGGTTCGAATATTAACAGTTTTTATAAAAATACTTTTATAAAAACACTTTTTATTGTAATCTTGTAAAATTCATAACTCCTTCGTTATGGCTTCGTTTTTCGAGTTTCTTATATGCTTGGATTTCTTATAATATGTACTTTCATAGATAAATACTCCCAAAATTATTGAAATTTTGAGCTGTTACAGAATATTAAACAGTCCATAAATAAAGTGTATAAAGTTTATTTTATAAACTTTTAACATAAATAAATTATTACAAGTCTCTAATTTATTTAATGACACATCTTCATCATATTATTAATCCTCTAATTATTGTCCATGATTTTATGTCCAATGAAATGTCCTCATTATCTTTTATTTATAAACTTTTATAAATAAACTTTTAACAAATAAATCCATAAATTAATTCCATAATTTTACCAATACGTATATAAAGCATATTCTTGCATTCTAACACATTTTTAGCAACATTTTGTCATGTGTAAAATATAAATTTGAATTATGTAAGCTCACTTTATTTTATAAACTTATAAAATAAACCTAGATGGTGATTAACAATATAAACATTATATACTATGAAAATGAAGTGATTGAAAGTGTAAGGTTTTATGATAACCTTGAGTGTAAGAAAATGGTGGTGAATATAATCTAACCCTATTCAAACCCTTATGTTTGATCTAACCTAAACCCACTTGAAACCTTCTTGAATATACTTGTAACAAATAAACCAAGACTTGAACTTTTTCCCTCTTTTTGTGTTGTCTTGCTGCCGAACCACCAAAGGAGAAAAACAAGAAGAAAGATTTTTGTTTGTGATGAGAAATGAAAGTGCAAGATAGCTATTCACTTATAATACACTTTAGGAAAGTTTAAAAGATACTTTAAGCTAGTAATAGAAAAGTTTGCATGGCACCATGTGACCATGGTCTTGGGGCCGGTTATGCTTGGGAAAAAGAGAAAGAGATAGGATAAAAATCCTAATCTTGCTATATTAAGTGTTGTGTAGTGTAAATGTTAAGATAACCTTTAGCAATTTTGTAGATTACATACTTCTTTCGGCTAGTAGATAATCTTTACTTATTTAAATGTAAAGTAAATTATATTATTAGCGGAAGTATATTATTATTTGGGGTATAATGTAAAGGTGGTAAATACTTGAGGTTGCATGCATGCATTTAAGTGTATACGTAAACGGTTTACGTAAAATATGGAAATAAAATGCGAACACTTATAAATTATCCTCGAATTAATTATATAACACTTGTTTGACATAAACTTTTATTTGTTTGATGACGGTTTACGTTAACTGTTGATTTTTAGTTTACGCGATTTAACTAAACGTTGAAAATTAAAAGTAAACGCGTAAAAATCTAAAAGTAAATAATTGAATATATGGAGTCGTAAAATGACCTGAAAAATGGATTGTTACAGTGTGCACCTTGCTGGATGGTGCACTAACCTGGTGGAACTCATACGTGAAGACTATTAGATTAGATGTAGCTAAGATTACAACTTGAAAGGATATGAAGCAGAAGATGATTGATGAGTATTGCTCGAGAAATGAAATTCAAAAAATGGAATCTGAGTTGTGGAACTTGTTAGTGCAGGGTACTAACATTGTTGGATACACCAGACGCTTTCAGGAGTTAGCATTGCTTTGCTCCACCATGGTTACCCCAAAATGGAAGATGATCGAAAGATACATTTGGGGTTTAACCGACCACATTCAGAGAAATGTTACATCGTTAAAGCCAACCAGAATTAGAGAAGCCATCTGTATGGCTGATGATCTCATGGATCAAAGAGTGCGGCAAGGGCTGCTAGAAATGGCGAAAATAAGAGAAATTAGGAAGGCAGGTACCAAAACAATTCGGGTCAACAACAAAACAAACGACAAGAGGTCATGAGAGCTTACACTGCCGGGCTAGACAATAATAAAGGATATGCTAGAAGCTTACCTCTTTGCAAAATCGAGTTTTAAGTATTTTATTACGAGAATGCCATTGGAATAGTTTTACTATGACTTTTATAGGTTCAAAGGCTTTATGCGATTGGTTAGTCAAACCCGATAGTCAGACTAATAGTTAAAGTATGTGTATTATGGTTATTGAAAGTACAATGTGTCATAAATAAGAGAGAATATGACTTAAAGGACAATTCTTGTCAAATGGTCAAACTTGACACCAACAAATATCTAGACTTTCCCTGGAACTCCAAAATTTTCTAGTGTCTTATGGGTGGTGTTGGTGTGTCGACATAAACAAGAAATAAAGGAAGCCAAAGTGATCCAAAAGATCAATTGTGTATGAATTAAGATCCTTATCAAGATATAAGCTCAGATCAAACATCCTTGCAAGTAAGTAATCCTCAGTTAGTGATTTAATTAGTAACTTAAGAATTAGGGTTTATCTACCTAAATTGTGGGTTTTGGGTGATTGTGATTCTAAACCAAGAATTAAGGTGTTTATGAATGTGGCTTAAGGTAAATTAATGAATTAAGAACAAATTAGTGATTTTGAATTATGATTATGAAATGATTATATAATAATTAAGAAGGGTTTAGATTATGGTTATGAATGAGTTAGAACACCTTAAATTATTATGTAAATTAGAGTTGATTTTGGGGGTTTTAGTTATATGATCATATGAGGATTTGAGATGATTCGAATGTGGTCTTGGGTTATGTAAACCCTTGTTAATTGTAATTGCATTTATGTGATAATATGTGCTTGTATTGGTTTTGAGTAGAAACCAAGGATTTAATGATGATGATGCTATTGGTTTAATTAGCTTAGATATGAGGTAAGTAATTTGACTATGACAAGATATTATATTGAGTTTATCATTCTTGTATCATATGATTTGTGTTACAGACTTGTATTGTGGAAAGGACATGAAAAGCTTAAGACTTGGGTTGTTTGGACTAAGAGTAGAATGAGGCTAGTTGGCTTAACTAGCTAAAATATGGATTGCCTAGTTATGTTATTAATGTTGATGTATGAAGCTTATGTTGGTATGGAAGGAGGCAAGTAATAGTATCATCTTAGTCTCTTGGCTTAGTAAATGTTGTTTATGATGTAAATGTGTATAAATGATGTATGATATATTGTTATGTCTATTACTTACTAAGCAAAAGCTTACAGTTTAGTTGTTTAATCATTTTTTATAGGTTTCCATGTGTTGAAGGTAAAGCCTTGATAAGGGTATAGTATTGGAAGCTCGGATAATGGAAGTGTTTGACTATGCGTATGATGCTAGAATTAGATGCCGAGCTTAAATCAATGTTGAACCCCCCAAGTGTCATAAAATGAATTGTAAATGTCTTGTTGAAGTGTCCAAGTCCAGGTCTTTGTTATGGAATGATGGTCATGTATGACGTTCAAGTGTATTGTGTGAAACGGGTCAAAATGGGTGTTTGGAAATCCCCGTGAAGTATGCTTCCGTGGATCATTTAGACCACAAATGTTTATGAAAATGAAGTATTATAATGTTTAAATGAGTTCTGGAAAGTTTGGTGTAATATCGAGTCCGGGAGGTTGGTTTTCTAGAAAAGTGTAAAATAATGAGTTTTGGTGACCAGAAGCATCCAGCCGTTCGGCCTTGCCTTCCAGCCGCCCGTCTGGATTGAGTCTGGCAGGTTTTTGATTTTCAAAAAATTTGTATAAAATCAACCGTAATGAGTTAGAAGTCGTTCCTTATATCATTGGAAAGGTATTTGAGTCTAGTTTTATTTAAAAATACTTTCAAAGGCTGGCTTGTAACAAAATTTTGTCAGTTTATTAAAGAGTGACAGAAGGTCATTCCCGGTCATGCGTTTGAGCAAAAAATTTATATGTTGGTCAAATTTAGAGTCGGGAAAGGGGCGTTTCAACTTGGTATCAGAGCTTCGGTCTAAGTAAAATAGGTTTCCATGAAGATATGTGTGATAGTGGGATGCATTATATAGCATGACTAGAAATTGATGTGATATGGAGTGTTAAATACTTGAGTTGAATGAATGCAAATTACATTGTGATTAATGACCAATATATGGTCTAGTTAGTAGTTCAAGCTTATTGTTGATGAAAGTATGTGGTACTAGAAAGGGTTTGGTGTGAGTTAAAGTACTTAATGTATAAGCTCGAACATGTAGCAATGTTAAGTATGTTATAGTATAATGTGTAGATGGTATAGTTGAAATTTGACGCATTGCTTGTAATGTGATGAATGATTTGAGATTCATGGATTAAACGTAATAAGATTTAGTGAAAGTCATAAAGTTGGTTAAAGCAAGTTGTTATAGAAACGACAAGGTAGAATAAAATTGTGTAAGTGCATAAAAAGTTAAATGCGATGAGGCTTAAGTACGCGATTAAGAATGAGATGAGGCATGTTGTGTAGAAAACATGACAAAGAAAAATTGCGATGACTATAAATGTGTAAATGTGATGTATAGAATTGATGCTTAAATTGAGTCGCGCTAGAAATATTAAATGATATAAAATGCACTAGAAAGAGTTGAAAAACATGAACAGGGTCATGCTAACATATTAGAACGATGAGTATGATGAGTAAAATGGGATTAATAAATGTGTTACAAAATAAAGCAATGTGAGGTTTATATATGCGGAAGAGTCGAGTGGACTAAATTGATGTTTTAGCATAAAAAATTGAATAAGTGGTCAACTTTGGGTTGACGAGAAAATAATAAATGCATTACAAGAATGCATGTGACAATTCGTTATATATAAAATCGGCAAGTATCATATAGAGCTTGTCTAAGATAATGAGGAAATAAAGATGTGATGAATTTGTGTAAGGCTGAGGACCCTAACGTAGTTACAGGTACGTTTCTTCTCAATAACCGTTATGCTACTGTCCTATTTGATTTCGGTGCCGATAGAAGTTTTGTATCTAATGAATTTAGTCCACTTATTAATATTGCTCCCACTACCTTAGATGTTAAGTATAATATTGAACTAGCCAACAGAAAAATAATAGGAGACGATACCATAATCCGATGTTGCACCTTGAATTTGCTAAATTACCTGTTTAATATTGATTTAATAGCCGTCGAACTCGAAAGTTTTGACGTCATCATCGATATTGATTGGTTGTCGAAGTACCATGCGGTGATTGTTTGTGATGAAAAGCTCGTTCGCATTCCCTTCTATGATGAGACCTTAACCATTCGAGACGATAGAGGTGAATCTAGGTTGAATATCATATCCTACATCAAGACGCAGAAGTATTTGCAGAAAGGTTGCCATGTGTTCTTGGCATACATCAATGAGAAGAAGTCTAGAGAAAAGTCAAAGGAGAAGCGACTTGAAGACGTGCCTATTGTTCGGGAATTTTTGAAAGTCTTTCTTGAGGACTTTCCTAGACTCCCACCCGTTAGACAAGTCGAATTCCAAATCGACTTAGTGCCTGGAGCAGCACTAGTGGCACGAACACCTTATAGACTAGCCCCGTAGGAAATGCAAGAACTGTCTAGTCAACTGCAAGAACTGGCTGACAAAGGATTTATCAAGCCGAGTTCCTCGCCTTGGGGAGATCTGATTCTATTTCTCAAGAAGAAGGATGGGTCTTTTAAAATGTGCATTGACTATCATGAAATGAACAAGCTGACTGTGAAGAACCGGTATTCGCTACCAAGGATGGATGGTCTTTTCGATCAATTGCAAGGCTCGAGTGTTTACACCAAGATCGATTTACAATCAGGTTATCATCAACTTAGGGTTAGAGATGAGGATATCCCAAAGACAATGTTTAGGACTCGCTACAGTCACTACAAGTTCCAAGTAATGCCTTTTGGACTAACCAACGCATCGATGATATTCATAAATCTAATGAATCATGTGTGCAAATCGTATCTGGATAAATTCGTGATTGTATTCATAGATGACATTATAATCTACTCTCGAAGCAAGGAAGAACATGAGGAGCATTTGAAGCTAATTCTGGAATTGCTCAAGAAAGAGTAATTGTACGTCAAATTCTCGAAGTGTGAATTTTAGATCCCGAAAGTGCAATTTCTTGGTCACGTAATTGATAGTCAAGGTATTTGATGTGTTTCAAAAGCTTTAAATTTATAATGACTGAAAATACCAATTTTATTATACGGAAACACACGGGTAAAAGTATAACCCACGTATGTAGTATAATCTTTTTAGGTAAGACCAGGTCGTCCACAGGGATTTTAGTAGTGTTCAAATAATCAGAAAGAAAACAGACTTTCACAAGTTTGAAAGTAACTTTTGTTGTACCAGTGATAATAAAGATGACTACTCGGATAGTTGAAAATAATTTTTAAATATTGGTAATGATTAGACCTCGAAGATGGAACCTTAACTTATAAAAAGGATTTTCTCGTCAGAAAACGTTTTCACAAACTAACTTAATTAACTCAAGACTTATATTTAGTTAACTAGACCAAATGTGTCACTCAAATAATCCAGTTACTAGTATATCAAAGCTTATTTGTTTATCAATTTACGAAAGTGGATTTCTCGGCACAAACGATAAAGACCATAGACAAATCTTTAAAACCACATAGATCATAATGGGTCTTTCGACCTTTACCGATATGATTATATAATCTAAGTTGATAAACAAAGATGGGCAAGATAAGATATAATAGGATTGCAACATAAGCTTGAGATTAAAGAGATCACGGTCATACCAAACGCTTATTCATTATCATAACATCACCGAGTAGTCATGAGAGGTTTGGCCTCTCATGGCTAAGGAGTTCATAACATAACTTGCTTCAATAACAAACTTCATTATTTTGATTATACTAGTATGATATTCTTCCTCGTTCTTATTTCTTTGATCTTGAATCTCCAAAAGATATGGTGTTTATGCTTGGAGAAAGGGAGAGATGGTTTATGTTTTTGTGTGTTGATGATATTCTATGATGTTGATATGAAAATGAGAGATTTTGAGGCTCTATTTATAGGCTGAAATTTGGGTGAAAGTGCGGCGGACACAAAAGATTGTGCGACACACTTGGTGATTAAATGCATACGTATTAAATGTTTATTGAGTAAGTGCGGCGCACAAGAGAAATTGTGCGGCGTACTTAGGGTGTAAATGCAGTAGCATTAAAGTCTTCATAAATTCTTTATATCAGATGGGAAGTGCGGCGCACAAAGGAAATTATGCGGCGTACTTGTTGAGTTAATGCGTATTTGACTGTCTTTGACTTGAAGGTAAGTGTGGCGCTTAAATGGTAAGTGTGGCGCACATATGGCACTTTGAGCTTGATAGTTGATCTTTTCTTGAATGATGTGTTCTTTAATGTGTAAGTATTTGATTTTGATGTATCTAACCTCGGGATGTCTTCAAGTGAACATGCAAGCAATTTAAGCTATTAAGTATCGAAAGTTCACGAGAAATGATAAAATATAAACAAATAACGCCATAGAAAACATGTATAATTTGGGCGTTATCAAATCCCTCCACACTTAGCTTATTGCTTGCCCTCAAGCAATCGAAGCGAGAAAATAAAATCATTTATCGTGACGTGGAGAAAATTTGGATTTTATAAGAGTTTGCATATTAGGTAACTTTTCAGGCATAGACATATAACATAGCACCTCACATAGGGATAGTGTTTGATTTTTAATTCACTCAGGCCACTCAGACAGGGTTATATTTTTGTGAAGAACACTCAATTTGCACAGACATAATCTAGACAGCTACCATAGGCTTGTACTTAACACATAAACCTGACCGAAGGGCGGAACTTGATACTGGAGCGGATACAATCTTCACGTGCCGAAACATAAGCCTTTATTCCTTTGAACTACACACACACACACACACACACACACACACACACACACACACACACACACACATATATATATATATATATATATATCAACTAAGGCTTGGCACAGAACTTCTTCATTCAACTTTAACTTCTTTTCTTAGAACTTTTAGCAATTTAGCACTAAAGGGAGCACTTGCAAGAACAGGGACTTGTGGAATTCATATCATATGATAAATCTGGCTTCGGTCTAGTAAATGATGATTAAGCACAAGTTCTAGAGCTTCTAAATTACCGGCTCTCTCAAATATAATTATCAACCAATACCAATGTTCCAGAAAAGGCGACAAAGACCATACGTACACATCCGTAACGACGGAATAGACACATATGACTGCATTCAAACCTTAACTCGAACAAGCTAAAGGCATCAATTATCTTAGGTATCAAAGGTGGATACCCAAATATTATTTAAGGCTTAGAATTCTCACAATTTAGTAGAGTAGGTTGTGCTAGCTATAATGTCAATCTGATTGGATTTGCTTAAGAGCATTTTTTTACTTTGATTTGAATAATCTATACATATACTTTTTCATGAAAATATCAGTTGAAAGGTTTTTAACAAGCAAACGAAAGAGGGATATGATGAATAATTCCCTATTGGCTCCCCTCTACACTTAAGTTAAACATTGCCCTCGAATGAGATAACTGATAATAGAGATAAGATAGGGAAAATTACAGGAAAACGATACTTTTTTGGGGCATAGAAAATGCATAGCTATAGTAGACATCCTTGAACATACTGTTGTAATTTTCCAAATCTTCAAGTGCAAATTACCTGCATAAGAGTAAACATACAAAAGCACACAAAAAGAAAATATTTTTGTTGATTTAAAAAAAAATAAATAAAGGATATTAGTAGAAGAATGGAGGAGGGACTCCTCCACACTTAAGTGAAGCACGGGTTGCCTCCCGAGAAGCGCTTAAGTTTTAAGAGAGTCGTTAGCTAGACTCGTACTTCGGGAGTCAGTTTTTGGGGAAGAAAGGAGTTACTGCTCCCCTTGGGTCATTATCTTCTTCATGGTATAATTTAAGTCGATGGCCATTGACTATGAATGTCCTTCCATCTTTTCCATAAAGTTCAACATATCCAGATGGATATTGATGTTTCACTACATAAGGTCCTAGCCAACGAGATCTGAGTTTCAGTTGTTTAAATTTGTATTTTGAGTGAAATAGCAGAACTTTGTTTCCTTGTTTGAATTCTTAACTTTTTGTCATGCCAGACTTGGTTCTTTCCTTGTATAATTGAGAGTTTTCATAGGCTTAATGTCTAAGTTCTTCTAACTCGTGTAACTAGAACATTCTTTTCTCACCAGCAGCAATGAGATCTGGGTTGCAATTCTTCAGATCCCAGTATGCACGGTGTTCAATTTCAAATGGTAAGTGGCAGTTTTTTCCATATATGAGTTTGTAGGGTGTGGTACCGGTAGGTGTTTTGTAGGCTGTGCGAAAAGCCCACAGAGCGTCATCAAGTTTTCTTGACCAAATAGCAAGATTGTCTTTAACAGTTTTTTCAAGAATTCTTTTAAGAGCTTTGTTTGTGTTTTTAACTTGACCACTAGTTTGAGGATGATATGATGTGGAAAAACGGTGGTTAACTCCATATCTCTTCATTGTTCTTTCCATTATTTTGTTGCAGAAGTGAGTACCTCGGTCGTTGATTAGAGCTTTGGGCATTCCGAAATGGCAGAATAGTTTCTTAAGGAAGGTGATAACCACTCGGGCATCATTGGTTGGTAAAGCTTGAGCTTTGGCCCATTTAGATACGTAATCAACAGCGACAAGAATGTATTCAAACTTATATGATTTCGGGAATGGTCCCATAAAGTCAATACCCCATATGTCAAAAATTTCACAGACTTGAATGTTGTTTAAGGGCATCTCATCACGTTTTGATATATTTACCATTTTTTGACATGCTTCGCATTGGCGAGCTATAGTATGAGATTCTTTTATGATTGTTGGCCAGTACAATCCTGAATCTAGGACCTTCTTAGCAGTTAAGTTTGGTCCATAATGTCCACCGGTTGGTCCGTGGTGACATTGATCTAAAATTGTTCGGGTTTCTGGTCCGGATACACAACGTCTGATCATACCGTCAGAACATACTTTGAAAAGGTAAGGTTCTTCCCAGAAGTAGTGTTTGAGGTCAGAGAAAAATTTATTCTTTTGTTGGTATGTCATTCCTTTTGGTATAATATCACTGACCAAGTAGTTTGCAAAGTCTGTGAACCAAGGTTCATCTTTGGTATTGATTTCCATAAGAGTTTCTCCAAGACAGTTATCATCGACTTCACTGTCATTGCTTATTTCATCATTTTCGATTCGGGACAAGTGGTCGGCTGTAACATTTTCTGTACCTTTTCTGTCTTTGACTTCTATGTTGAATTCTTGCAGAAGTAGAATCTATTGAATAAGGCATGGTTTAGCATCTTGTTTCTTGAATAAGTGCTTAAGAGCTGAATGATCGGTGTGAATAATAGTTTTTGAGAGAATAAGATAGGATCTAAATTTGTCGAATGCAAAAACTACAGCCATAAGTTCTTTTTCGGTTACGGTGTATTTTTGTTGAGCTAGGTTAAGGGTTTTACTTGCGAAATAGATTGGGTGAAAGTTTTTACCATCTTTTTAACCTAAGACTGCTCCAACTGCGAAATCACTTGCATCACACATAAGTTTAAATAGAAGATTCTAGTTGGGGCTTACGATCACAGGAGCACATGTGAGTTTCTCCTTCAATAAATCGAATGCTTCTTGACATTCATCATCGAATTCAAATGGAGTATCCTTTTCAAGCAGCTTAGTTAGAGGTCGGGAAATTTTCAAGAAATCTGTAATGAAACATCGGTAAAAACCGGTATGTCCAAGAAAGCTTCTAATACCTTTAATATTATTAGGGGGTGAAAGTTTTGAGATTACGTCGATCTTTGCTTTGTCAACTTCAAGTCCTGCACTAGACACTTTGTGTCAGAGCACAATTCCTTCTTTGACCATGAAGTGACATTTTTCCCAATTTAGGACAAGATGAGCATCCTTACAACGCTGGAGGAAGATTTTCCTTAAAAGCTCATTGGCCATCTCTAAAGATTCATCCACTTGAAGGTTTTAGCCAACAATTAACAGTCATAAGTGTCTCTTGTCCAGTGGATAATCTTTTTCAATCTAGCATAAAGATGACAGTGTCCACTTTCCTGTGACACACTATGAACACCACAATGTATCCTACAATCACCATTTCAATGATCATGACATATATCTCTAAAGCAGTTCGCATAGTGTATCACATCATCTGGTTCAATAACACATCTAAATCCCAAAAGCTTCGTCCAGGTCATCTCTATCAAAAAAACACTTCAGCATATCTTTCAAAACTCTATAGACTTCTGTATGGTGTACCAACTCTGATAATTCCTCCAGTAGCTTCTTGATTCTTTAAGTAAAAATCTCCTCAGTCTAATGATTGGATATTTGACATGTAGAGCTTCAATATAAATTTCTTCTACTGGAACTATCACTAATAGTTATCGTAGTTATTCTTCTGATACTTCTTTTTCTTTTTCTGCAGACTATTCTTCACCTGACCTGAAGCTTCTCCAATCTTTTGTCTTTTAGCAAGTTCTTCTAAAACTTCTTGACCTGCTTTTTAGTCTCTGAACTTCCAACTCAGAATCCATAGGCACGAAAAATGAACCCTCCTCATAGTATTCACAGAAACTCTTTAACCTCCTCATATGAAAGAACTTCAACTGCTTAATTTAAGTAACCTCCTTCTTTTTCTAGATGTATTAGACGATGTAAGTAATTTTGCTGAGCTTAAGTCATTGGCTTGTTCCTCTTAGTCTTCAGCTCCTTTGTAGACAAAGAACCTCTTTCTTTGATTAATTAAATCTACAAGCATCTTTGCTTGATCAACTTCACTATACTTTTCCCTTTCTTTTGCTTGTAGTTGCTGAGTTAGCTCTTCATTAGCTTCAACTCTTGCTCTAATATTCTCCCATTCATCCTTTGTAAAACCCTGAGCTGCCTGATGTACTTTAGCCATTCGTTGTCTTCCTGTAGCATCAATTTCTTCTTGTAGCCTTAAAGCTATTTATGCAACCCTGACAATCCTTTGGCTTTCTTCTTGATCAAGTTGTTCTTGTATTATTTAATAGTTGCTTCATATCAGCTCATATCTTGTCTTTCTTATCAACTTTGAAACTGTTTCCCCAGGCTAAAATCAGTTATAACAGCTATAAACCCTTATCTTTTGATGGTCATGAAGAAGAAGGTAATTTCTTGAACCAAACCAGAGTAACTAACCTAGCATAGATGCACCAACCAGCAATACTAATTGTTTCTTCAGCAGTACTAATTATCCTACTGGCAGTACTAACTTCACCACTACTAGTACTAACTGTTCTTCTTCTTCTACTATAAGTGTGAACTCTAGCTACATCTGTAAGTACCTTATTGCATCTCTAGAACGTCTAACTGATCTACATGATGATCTTCTTTGAGCTACTAGTCTTTGTAGGATTAATTCTAGAGTAATCCTAGCATCATGGTCAATGTCCATCTATCATCCCCTCTGGTTTGAAGAAACCTCTAAAACTTTCTACATCATCATACACATAATCTTTAGCATCTTCCATCTAGCTTATCTTGACTTGACAATTTTCTCCAATCTTTTACACCTTTAAGATAAGCTTTGAGTAACAGCAGTTACATAGACCTACTTTATTTGTTGTAAATCATCTCTAGATGCTGAACTTTGCCTAGATAACACGATAACCAAATCCATCAATCCAGTTTGTTGCATTCTACCCTCAACACCTTCCAGGTTGTGGTGGTTGACCGTCTGGTTGGCGAGTTAATCATGGGTGGGTTAGGTACCACTAGAGGGGTGATGAAAGTGGTGGTTGTGAGGTGGATGGAGTAGTAATGGGTGTGTGATGGGACTCAACTAGGATTATTGATCCTTCACCCTGCTGAATTGGACCTTGAACAATCATGCTTGAAAATAGTAGAATGTCCACCCCATTATAACCCTTGGAAATCCTTCTCATGTTGCTGAGTAGTTTTTGTGTAAGGGTAGGAGCAACATAAGTTCTTTTGTGAGGTAGAAGCAATTTCTAATGTTTGTTCAAAAGGATTTAAATGACTCTAGGATACATCAAGAATTTAGACCTACTATCCAAATTTTTACCAAGCCCCATCAAAAATTCCATTTAGAAAAGTTGAAAGTCCCTGTTGTGCCAGCAAATGATAGCAGTTTCTATGTTGCTACTAAACTGCTCCCAAGCAGTCTTCTTAGGACTTAAGCAATGAAGAATAGTATGTATTAAGAATCTCCATTGAGGGAAAAAGCGACCCCTTTGAAGGTCGAATTAGGTTGAGGGAAGGTTCGGGTGGTGTTTGAGATGGCCTTTTGGAAGGCCAACTTGTCAGAATCAGATGCAAACCCCATAAGAGCAAGTTGCTCAAAAATTTTAGCATTAGGTAAAGTGGGAATACCATCTGAATCTTCTAGCTTAAGATGCCTTCTTACTGATGCTTCAGTAATAGTCTTGACTCTTCCATCAATGGTAGCAGTTATCTCTAATTATTCATTCTCTGATGTGCTTGCAGAGGCAGTTTCCCAAAACTGTTGAATGAGTGAAGTATAGATAGTAGGATTTTCTGTAAGGGCATACTTGATATGACTTAGATTGAGAAAATCAATTATCTGATGAAAATCTACACTTCCCTCTAATTTGTTCAAGAAAGCGACCATGTTATGGGTATTACAGAATTCCAAATGAGCCATTAGTGAGTGAGTTGAGATAAAAGTTATGGGTTAATGTTTGTTTATGAGAATATGAGAGTTTGGTAAAGTTAATTGAGATTTTATGAAGAGCGCCTAGGGTTTTGATTTGACCGACTTAATAAGATTGAATCTTTATAAGGAAGAAATCTTATAAGAGAAAGAAATATCAAGAATTTTCCAAATCATAGACCCTTATGAGCAAGTTGTTGGCGGAAATATCTCAACGGCTATTAATTAATTAAAAATTATGTTATGCAGCAAACAGTACTAACGGTTACCTAGCAGTACTAATTTTAGCCTAACAGTACTAACTTTAAGTCTAGCCGTATTAACTTCACCCAACAACATTAAAATATGCCTAGCAGTACTAACTTAATACTGGCAGTATTAAGTTCATGCCAAGCAGTATAAATACCAATGTTGTTCCAACAAGCATTTCCATCATAGACTTAGATTCTCACAAGCTCTCTTTCTATTTTTAAGTCTTAAAAAATCTCTCATTTCTTTTTCTCACTGAAACTCTCTTTCTGTTTTTCATACTCACATCTCTCTCTATTTTAAGATCACTGAATCTCTCATTTCTTTTGGCTCACCATAACACTCTTTCTGTTTTTATATCATAAATCTCTCTATTCTTTTGAGCTCACCAATACAGACAGTTTTGTACAATGTGCCATCAAATCCATTAGTTGCATACTGTCCTCCCCACTTCCAAATGTGTTAACTTTTGAGAGAGGTGGATCATTGGACTATTTAGATGTAGTCCCAAACCTAGTTTGAGCTTCTACACCCCCAATATGGTATCTTGGCACCTAGGACCACTACCTGAACCAATTCCCTAAGGACTTGGCTCATTAAGTGTTGTCATGGATTGGGTCTTATTTTATGTTACAACTGTCCTGCTCTACTTCTTAGCTAGAAGCAGTAGTGGCAGCCCTTTCCATTCTGTCACCCAACTCCTTATGGACAGCCTCATCACCAACATTTTTCAGGGGGACCACTAGACTGAGGTATCTTGGTGTCCTGACCTCTTTTGATTTGCCTAGGTGTTTGACACATCACACACTTATGTTTAATGTTACATGTCCTTTTATCAATTCTTGATTGCATATTGACAACATAAGCCTCTCCTCAATTCAATACCAGATACTTAATATGCTTAGCCTACAAATGTTAGTCCAAAACCAAAAATACACAATCCAAAGTATTTTCTTGTTTAACAGTTTTAACTATGACTAACAGTATTAACTAGCCTAGTCTTAATTATAAACTTAGCAGTACTAATTATACTTAGCGGTATTAACATTTACTAAGCAGTTTTAACTTGTATTCAATAATTATACTAACAACATGCCTCCTATTCATCACAAGCACATTAAAAAGACTAGAAATGTTTGATCAACCTAGATCGATTCCTTAGGTTGTCTAAGGTTAAATTACCTTGGATGAATCCAAAATAACTTGTTGTATATTAAAGTGTATGCGGAATCTACACCTTAATACTCTAGAAGTATTATTAATGAAACAGTTATCTTGAAGACAAAAAGATATAACCAATATGCTCTAATATTATATAGATCTATAATACGAGTACTTTTAAACCTTAGCTACTGGAGTTTACTACCTTGGTGAAGCTTTTCTTAATCGGACTTTGAAAACTATGAAAACTGATAATGATGTGATTGTGTGTGTTGTTTTGTGATTATCCCAACTAATGCCCTGGAGCATCCTTTTATAGACTTAAGGAGTCCTAGTCGGCTTACAATACATTCCTAAGATATCTTAATGTTTTCTAAACATAAACGTAATCTTTTAAATAAATACATTATGTATACCTTGTACATAAATATCTCAATACTTATCTTCACAAGTATTCTTGTTCTCCAAATAATCTTTATCTCTTTAATTCGTCTTTATCCTCTTGACAGTAGAAAGTCTTCAAACAGTTGTAATCCTTTCACCAGCAGCACTAATAAACATAAGCAGTAGTAATATTAGTACTAGCAGTACTAATATATACTCACAGTAGTAACGTGTACTAGCAGTCTTAACATTTACTACTAGCAGCACTAACTACTTAGCTTATATTTTAGTTTTCAATACTGAGCAGTCTTAACTTCAACTAACAGCAGTAACTTTATGCTATCAGTACTAAATTATACTAACAGTAGTAACTAGCAGTGGTAACATTATACTACCAGTACTAACCTAAATGATCGTTGTAGCTCTAGTTTGTTAAGAACTAATCTAGGATAATGATAACATAGGCGGAATATTCAAACATAGAATCAATATTATCATAACAAGGTTTTACCAAACATTCACCACAGCCCCAATATTATTTGATCAGAACAATACGGTTACATCAATGAACTGTAACAGGGATCAAGGAAAACCTTGATTACCTTGAGGCTAAACTCTAGATAGACGTCTACTACTAACTATACAAACGTGTACACACACGTTTTCTTTAGTCGACTCTCATTGAGAACACACACTTTTCTGGATCCTAAAACCTATAACCTGTATCTCTTTATATACTAGAGATAATAGGTTTTACAAAGAGATAAACATAAATCTTTTAAATATTTAACTTGATCTTCTGTTATCTTCTTTCTTCATAAGGAGATCTTTTGATATCTTTATAATTTAATATCTTTGACTAAATCTTCAATAATTCTCCACCATCTTGTAGAATTCTTGAATGACGATTTTAGTCCTTTTGTTTCATTCTTGTTTTGTCTTATCAACTCAAATATAATTCCTAACATCTTGGAAGTACAAATAATACGTTGAGCGACTGATATGTATTTCTTGTTGATGATGACAAAGCATTTAAACGGGGCAACAAGAGGGGAAAATAGGAAATCATTAAGTGGTTTCCCGTCTCTGCTTGGTCAGGAAACGATCAAAACCCTAGATAATTAGGGTGCTCTTCGACTTCTTCTGCATACTAAGAAACGAACACAGCAACTTACTTTCATACCAAGATGAACTTGCATCTTCTCTCTTCCCCTAAACTTGTTACATGATCTGTTACTTCTCGTGTCTTCATAATATGTCACCCAAAATTGCATGTACTCATTTATGAACATAATCGTTTAATAAAAGAAAGTTTGTACCTTGTCATTGTCGAACTAGTAACAACATTAACTAAACCATGATAACATCCACACTTTCTGCTTGAATATAATTAGGGTTTTACAAACCCTAATAGCATCGAATCTGACCTGCAAACCAAAAGCAGAAACTTGTACCTTCTTTTCTTTATAGATTCGCCAATAAATCACCTTGTATTATCCTAGATCGAGAGCCACGAGGCTATGATACCAATTGTGGAGTTCTAAATAATTCCTTAGATCGTTGTAAGCTCAGTTGGATTAGAACTTTTATCTAGGATAATAACAATGAACATAGAATATATGCATAGCGGAAATAGCATAATGAATAAAGTTATTCAACAAGGTTTTTCATCATTATCTTCTCTACAATGACTACTACAAGCCCCAATTCTACACGATCAACTGTAGAACGGTTACCTAATCTAATAGGATCAATGAAACATTGATCTTGGGGCTAAACACTACATATGGTGTCTACATCTCATGCCTGGAATACACACACACATTTAGGTGTTTACATCTTGACACACCTAAAACTACACGCTTGAGACCTCCTTTTATAACATAAGGAGTCCAGGTTTACAAAAGATAAGAATTAGAAAACAAGCAAATCTTTTAAAATTTAAGCTTTATCTTCTAAATCTTCTATCTGAATAAGAAGATCTTCTAGAATCTTTAAAATCTTCCATCTTTTGAAGAATTCCAGCTTTGCATTTAATTCCTTTTGTTTTATTCTTTTATTCACTTTATCTCATCAAATCAAGAATCCCAACAAAATACCTTTTTATTGGGATTCAAATTCAGCCATAGTCTTCTCGTGCAACTCAGTCCATCATTCTCGCACTAAGCACATTGTCGTCCGATATCATTTCATCAAGGAACGGTTTGAAAGGGGTATTGCAGAATTATACTTTGTTAGAACTGAATACCAGTTAGCCGACTTGTTTAGGAAAGCTCTTTTGAAAGAAAAGTTTAAGTACCCAGTTGGACGATCGGTATGAGATATTTGACTCCAGAAGAACTGAATGCTCTAGCAAATGAATCTGCTTGATTTATCAAACATCAACTTGTAAATATTTTTCAAAAACAAAATAAAAAAAAGAAATTCCTTCAAAAAGAAAATACAAAATCAGAAATTCAAAAACTACCAAAAAGTTTCTTCTCGATATGTCTCTCAGAATAGATAATATTTACGTACCTAGAAATGTCGTTTAACAATGACACGAGAAGTTCGAGTGACAGTTTACAAATTCTTTCAAAACATCTCATTTCTAGATTTTCTTTTCATTTTCTCTGCTTGGGAATTAGAGAAGGACGCGGTGCCCTTACTAAAGCGGATCCGAAAGTTTTTCGTGACTCAAGGCATTAGAGCACGTGTTGCGGTTCATATTTTTAACAAGATTAGTTTTGCTATAGCTAAAGGAGTATGGGTTTAGATAGTATCTCGACTACCCACAAATTTTTTATAAATATCATATTTTCTAATAAAGTGATAACAGTAACAGTAACAGTAACAGTAACAGTAACAGTAACAGTAACAGTAACAGTAACAGTAACAGTAACAGTAACAGTAACAGTAACAGTAACAGTAACGTTATCAGTCGGGAAGGAAGTTGATATTGGGTTGGATGGGGGTGTGAGAAACCCTTACGTCCAACAAATATGTTGCTTTACTCACGGGATAGAGGGCTTGATGTGTGTGGGTCTAATTGGATCTTCACATTTGACGCAAACCGGGATGGTTGATTTCGTACCCGGTCGGGCCGTGATTGATGTTGCACAACGTAAACGCAGTAAGTATATGGATAAGTGTACGGCTATTGGATATGGGTTTCGCCTATTTCTTTCTCTTCCTTGGGGGAATTAGAGGCAAATTGCGGTCGCCTTGCTGAAGCGGATCCGAAATTTCTCAATGACTCAGGACATTGAGGCACGTGCGGCTGCTCATATTTTTAATAGGATTAGTTTCGCTATTGCTAAAGGAGTGGGACCCAGATAGTATCTCGGCTTCACTCTAATAATTTTTAAATCTTATGAATTTCTAATAAAGTGATGTTAAAAATAAATAATAATTATAATAATTATAATAACAATATAATTAAGAAAAAAGAAGTAAAAAAAGTTTAAAAAGGTATATTAGTCATTTCGCATGCCTTTAACCATGACTAACGAGCAAAATTGCCGTTGGCTATAATGGCTATTTTGCAATTCCCCCTTCTATAATTACTTAGTTTTGAGGGTCGGCTTGCGAAAATCATAAACTTTAGAGACGAAATCTACAATTTACTCTATTTTGGGTCATCCCAAATTGAAAGGATTTGAGATTAGAAAGTAAAAGAATTTGGATATTGTGTTGAAAGATTAGAATAACTTGCTATAGGTGGCTGTAATCAAGAAATAAAAAAAGACATTAACAATTTCGAAAGATAAGAATGTAAGGACATTTTTGTCAATTCGCTTATAGATAACCGGTTAAACCGGTCATATTAGCGTCATTCGAAAGTATTTTAACGACACTAATTAATAAAGTGTTTTGGTAAATCTCGAATATTGACAAAAAGTTGCAAGTACTTCCGAATCATAGATGCTCGCTAGTTTTCGTGGTTGACCTAAAAATCTCCTTACATAGAAAGTAATCTGAACCACAAGACGCGGTGGCACGACCAAATGGGTTGTAGGGTGGGCTATGTGTTAGATAATCATGGATATCTTGCATGAATCGTGTTGAGTTCACTTTCCGTATAAAGTATTTTGACCCTTTATGTGCCTGGGTATCACGATATCTTTAAGGGGATAATTCAAGAACACTTTAATTCCAGGCACAGGAGATTAAAGGAAGAAAGGAGAGGAATTGTATAAATTTTCGTATGTTTCAAAGAGACCAAATGAATATGTTTATAACATTTTATTATGACAGTTACGTGCGGTTAAGGTAGTTAAATTCGGTTAAAACCGAACAGTCACACCTTTTCACCAATAGGTATGTTGTTTGGGTTTTGGCAGAAAAATAAGGTAATTTCTTTAATACCGATTATAAAAAACCGTTTAGGTTTTGGGACACTGCCCTCTCGACCCCTGCCCGCTCATGAAAAGGGGCTCTGCCCCTTGACCTCGCAAGAGGGCGCGACCCCTTTGACCACCACATTTTTGTCATGGTCGAAAACATCGTAGGTCAATGAGTGTGCACTCCCCACTTTCCTAACTCGTATCTGAGCCGAATATGAAATCTCATTGGTCTCTAATAAATCATAATTACCTAAAATAGTTGATGACACTAATATCACCAACACTATGACCACCTATAAAGCCACGCAAGTTTTATAGTTGTATAGATATGACTATTTTAACTACACGGTTAATAAAAATTTAATTAGAGCTTATAACAAATCTCTTTCAATAATAGTCCACTCTTTTTTATATTGATGGTAGGGGTGAGCATAAAAACCGAAAAAACCAAAAACCAAAAACCGAAACCGAACCCGAACCGAAAACAATCAAACTGAACTAATAACCGAACCGAATTTGTCAAAACCAAACAGAACCGAACTACTAATTCGGTTCTCGGATTGGATATGAGTTTGACAATCTAAACCGAAAACCGAATTCATATATATATATATATATATATAGGGACGTTCTTTTCAGCACCAATCTTAGTGCGAGAACTGACAGAACCACAAAAAACATACATGCACGCCTTTTAAAAATAAAAAAAATACATGAAAATCATCAATAATCGTAAGAATCCACCTATGTTCTTCAGTATCATCATGAACTCTTCCTCTTCTTTCACAAAAACCTTACACACGGCCGCAATATTGTTGTTGCACGCCTTATAAGATACATTTAATGCACACCTTAAAAGAAAATTTTGTTGTTGATTCATTCTTATCAAATTTTTAGAACAAATATGTTTTTTTTTAAAACATTATGTTGTTCTTAGAAACATACATGTGCCTAAAAATACAATGATTTGGAAGGCGTGCGAGTCTTGTTTTTGGTGGTTCTGTCAGTTCTCGCACTAAGAATGGTTCTGAAAAGAAAGTCTCACTATATTATATATATATATATATATATATATATATATATCATATTATATATATATTAGTTATTATATATTATGATATATATATAATATATTTACATTTTTATGCTTGAAATAATATTTTTTCTAAATATCTATGTAATTATTAAATTTTTAAAAAATAAATAGTGAAATTCGGGTTATTCGGGTCAACCCGAGAACCGAACCAAATTTAAATTCGGTTTTCGGTTCAATTCGGCTCGATTAGGTTGAATTCTAGTTCGGTTCGGTTCGGTTTTAGAGTTGATAAAAAAAATTAACCGAACAACCCGATAGCCAAACCGATCAACACCCTAATTGATGGCGCTTGCAAACTATTTAAGAATTCT
This sequence comes from Tanacetum coccineum, assembly GCA_026074375.1. Taxonomy (NCBI): domain Eukaryota; kingdom Viridiplantae; phylum Streptophyta; class Magnoliopsida; order Asterales; family Asteraceae; genus Tanacetum; species Tanacetum coccineum. The sequence goes on along the minus strand of BQNB010058433.1, from coordinate 2,243 downwards.
ACTACTACTGTAAAAATTATTTTATTTTGTGCAATGTTTATACTCGTTAATGTATCCAAAATTATTTGGCCAACTCAGATGTACAATACTGGCTATTCTCCTTACTAGACGGATTACCAAAGACTCTCAGCTCACTCAAAAGATATCTTGAACCATGATATTTGACCACACCAGATTAGCCATTTTCCGAGGAAACATGCAATGATCCGTTTTTCTCATAAAAATCGTCGTTTGATAAAAAAAAGGCTGTCTTATATCTTTCTAGTTTCCAAAAGAGAGATTGTCTTTTAATAAGAAAGAATATAACATGGATGGGGTGATTAACAATCTGTCCGATATCATTGAATCTCAAGGAGCGTCGATTGTAGATCGATGAATTTTTTGTCCCTTAATATACAAGGCCTCGCTCAAAAGGCCAAAAAAGATTGGGCAAAGGAGTTATGTGTGAAGAATAAGGTGAATTTTCTAGCGATTCAAGAAACAAAGATGGAGGAGATTGATCTTTTCAGTGTTCGTCGGTGTTGGGGTAATTCGACTTTTGAGCATCTTCATAGTAATTCGGTAGGCAATTCAGGTGGAATCTTGTGTGTTTGGAATCCCAACATTTTTTGTAAAAAAAGCTTCACTATTTCGGATTTTTTTATCATTATTAGGGGTGTTTGGTTATTGAACGGTATTGACCTCATGATTATTGCGGTCTATGCTCCTCATGATCCGCGTGATAAACGTATGCTTTGGGACTACTTGGCGCATGTTATTAATCAGTGGCAAGGAGAGGTTGTGATTATGGGGGACTTCAATGAGGTTCGCGTCAAATCAGACAGGTTTGGTACTAATTTTAATGTTCTTGGGGCGAATATTTTTAATTCTTTTATTAATTCCACGGGTCTTGAAGAAGTTCATCTTGGAGGTAGTGCTTTCACTTGGTGTCATAAGTCTGCGACCAAAATGAGCAAGTTGGATAGATTTTTTGTATCTAACAATTTGCTAAATATTTTCCCTCACATTAGCGGCATCACTTTGGACAGATTCTTATCCGATCACAGACCGATTCTTCTTCGAGAGTCGGCCCATGATTATGGTCCGGTTCCCTT
>BQNB010058432.1:17591-37764 GCA_026074375.1 Tanacetum coccineum | reverse complement strand
GGTCTTCTGCATCTGCAACCGCAAAACCAGGTTTGTATTCGCTGTTATATGTGGTTTTATGTAGACTATAACTTTTGAGGTTGATTTACGATGGGTAGTAGATGTAGCTAACTAGAATAAAAGTGTGTTAGATGCATATATGAGACTAATGAACTGAATATGTTTGAGAAAAGGTTAGTCATAAGAAAACCTTTTGAACAAAATTTAGTATATTATATAATGAACTAAAAAGTCGATCGGGTTAAACTGGAACACTTTTGAATAGAATTTAGTATATTACATTACATAATAAATTAAAAAGTCTCTTTTACACAAATTTATGTAGATAATTTGGTTTTTGTTCATATACTTCCAGGAAGAAAGAAATATTGGAGGCAACTACGGTCATAAAAGTGATATATGGAGCTTAGGTTTAGTTTTATTAAATGTGTAACTGGTCATTTTCCATGCTCTCTCGCATGTTGTCTGATGTCATCCATAAACTAAGTGTAGAAGTACTAACTTATGTTGTCTGATTTCACGGATTATGAGTACATTGATAAGCCGTAAAGGAAGCAATCCATATCATTTAGTTGTTGGGTGCGATTGCAGAAAGGTTGATAGTATTTATCTCTTACATATTTCTCATCCATAAAGTTATATCCTAATTTTGATCATGACAATATAAATTGCAGGTGTGATGTATATACCATGGTGTGGTCTTATGGGAGCTTTGTATGATGTAAGAACCATTGGGTGGAATGATTGCAATGCAAGATGTTAGTGCACTCGAGTTCCAACATCGTTGTCTTGAAATTCCAAATAAGGATGAACACCTTGGCTATGCCACTGAGTAAGCTTACTAAACTTGATACCATTTCTTTTATATTTGTGACACGCAATAATTGCTTTATTGTAGCCCGTGTGCCTTCAACTAGAAGGCTAACTTAAAGACCCACAACATGTTTAACTTTTTCTTACCATCAAGTTTAGTTTTGTAGTATATAAAACTTAACCAAACACCCCCTTTTATACAAAATTTAACCGCTAAACAACAGACAACAAAAACATGCTATCTCTCGCCAGTTAACATATTATGCTATAAAAATGAAAAATAAAAAATGATGATCACCCATAGTCTCATATGCCGTCAGTGGTTTCGTTTCGTTATTGGGCCAACCTGTGTCGTTCATATTAGCACTTATTAGCTAATTATCATGTGAACCCCTGATGTCAGCATTCTCTAACTGGGATTACTATATTTAATTGTGGTTGTGGACTTTTGATCATACCATAATATATAGCAAAGATGTAGCATACTATTTGGGCATCATATGAAGTTGAATCTTTATAGCTTAGGTGTCTAAATTAAAGCGGGTTACGTTTTTTAGTCTTTATAAACCTGATGTTTTGTTTTAGCGTTTACAAAAATCAATAGGGATCAATAGATCAGTTAGGAGCTAGGACTAGCTTAGATAAATGATCATGGAACAAAACTTTAGCTTTTAAAGTCAACACACTTTGGGAGTATAGTACCTATTCTAATAAAGGAGGGCCAACTTTTTATAATGAGATTTTTTGTTACGTGTTTTAAGCAGAAACATAATCGAGACAACTTTCTGTGATGTCGTATAAATTATGATCATATAAATATCAACATTTGTGTGAACCTTGACAGTTTGCTAACATGTTTTTGTTATTTTTATAATGCAGAAACTGATATAGTTCTGATACATTAAGGAGAAACAAGCCTCGGTATGTTATTTCTTTGGCTTATTTGATATAAAGGTTGTAATAGATCATCATAATGTCATTGGAGGAAGAGAACCTGTAATTGTTACGGGTGATGGAGAAGGCGGTATGAGTTGGCAAAATGCAAGACAAAAAGCTGAGGTATTGTCACATCCTTCGTATGAGCAATTGTTAGCAGCTCATGTAGCGTGTTTACGAATTGCTACACCTGTGGATCAGCTGCCTAGAATAGATGCACAACTTGCACAGTCTCAGTAGGTGGTTTCAAAGTATTCGAGTCTTGGTGGTCATGATCATGATCATGATGATAAGGAGCTTGATCAATTTATGGTAAGATTTTTGTTTATTGTGATGATATATGCTATAATTATTATTAATTCCACTAAACTGCTGGTATATCATACATAATTCACTAAGATTTGTAGCTAACTTAAAACCTGTATCCCTTTATTTACACTATACAAATATGGACCATGACAAACCTGATTCAGCTTGATATGTAATATTGCAGCATTTTATACTCATCTAAAATCAACTTAAACATAGGTAAGTGAGTCAAATGCTGGAAATTTTGGGATGAGTAGGTAAATTGGTGTAACCGTTTATTAGTTTCTATGTTTTGAATACTATTTCAGATAGGAAAAATAGTCTTACTAATCAAGTTTAAGCAGTTTATAAGTACTTACTTTTGAGTGTAACCAGAAAATCTAAGTAACCCCAAACACTCCAAATACATTTATAATGGGTTCATTTTTAATTTTGACGATGAAAATGATACGGCTTATATGAGTTGAAAGCGAATCATTCTTTAAAAAGCATCTAGCACTTCCCTTGAAGTATGGCGAGTCGAGCCTACAAGTGTAGCTATCGGAGGTAAGTTAAATGGAACTCATATGCCTGCCATATAACAGAATCACATATTTACCCTTTATTTATACTGCAAGCATAGAGCCACACAAATGAAAGCCCAAGAACTGAGAATAATATGGTAGGCTAATTTGTTTATAATATGACTTTGAATATAATATGACTTTCACACACCTGATGTTGCTTATTATAAATAATATAGTAGGCTAATTTCACCTCAAACTTCTTGTGTTGGAAGATGCACTCATTGATCAAGGTTAGACTCATGATGAGACTGCTTTTATGTTAGAAGAGGTTCTGAAAGACGCCCGCGGCTGCGGTAGTGTCCCAAGATGTCGGTGTATTTTTTAAACACTTATTGAATCATACTGTTTATTTTCGCTATTTATGCAATTTGTATAACTGAGATAATATGTATAGCAATTGTATATTTTGTAATTTGTTATGAACTTTTTAGGTTCTTAGGTTCTTATCAGAAAATTTGTAATTAGAGGTTTGTTTTAGGTTCTTATGAAGGTAATCACCTCCCGACCCACTTCAGTTAACTCATAACAATGGCCACCAATCGTCCCGTAGCAGAGCGCGGGCCTACCCACCTCGTTATTTATTATTATCTATTTACATCGCAAAGATATTACACATAAGCTTCGTAAATACATTTTGAATTAGTACAAGCAATCAACATCCCCTTCTAGTTTTTCACACTAATCACTACGTATAACTTCACAAGTGATATATACCTACACTTTAAACCTTAAACTTGCGTATGAAAAAAACACATGTGATTTGTATGTTTGGAACCACGTGTGATTTCACAAAACAATTGTGATTTCATAAAATCGCTAGCAATTTTAAAATGTTAATCATAAAGATTTATAACATAAACAACGATCCGAAGGTCGGTGAGGATTAAATAGAAAGAAAGCTATATTATTATATTGTAGAGAGAGAAAAGGAAGAGTGTTATTTCTAGAGAGAGAAAGTGAAACACACGCTATGAGATGGTTACATTGTGAATCCTCGCCCCTCCATGGAAGTATGGATGAGGTATTCATAGCCATGGACATGCCTAACTATTATCTAATGTCATAACTAGCCCTTGCGTATCCGACTATAAGTAAACTAATGTAATTTCGTATAAGTCGACATATTTTAAGGCTAATAATCTTTTCCCAATATGTGGACATACAGAATTACTTACAATGTTCATAATAAGTACAAATACAACAAAATAAAGTCTTCTAAAGAACTTCCAAAGCTAAAGATGTCTTCTGAGTTCTTCTGGTCTTGAAACTTGTACTCCAACTTAGATCTTTAGTGTCTTTACTTATACAAGAACCATTGTAGTATGCATGAGTTGGATTAACTTTCCCCAATACATGCAACATGTCATGAAAAGCTTTATTCATTGACTCCTTTTTGATGAAGTTTCTAAATCAGCTTCCCCTAAACCAACATTCCTATCTTGAGCAGATTCTGAAACTTTGATGTAGCTTGAACAATCTTCTATTTGTGTCTTTAACGTGCACAACAGAATATTTGTAGAAGTAGAAGTAAACCACACCAAATACTGCTGCTACTTGTCAGTTGGTCTTGGTGATTATTCGTTCAGGGGTACATGCAAGAAATCAGCAACAATTCTTCTTATGTATACAGAATACTTCACACTAACCATACTAAGTAAAGTAGTATACACTACTTCCCCTTGGAAGTTGACATGGTAACATCAAAGTACACATTTTCCCCAATGATGGTTTTGAACTTTTAGAAGCATCATTGTTGTGTATGCTCATATACTCGAGAAGTTCTTATCATAAGCACAAATCTTGAAAAGTTATGAATGTCGTTGAAGAACTTTGAAAATTTTGCTTAGATTGTAAAGTACCATTGTCTTGGAGTAGCACAATAATATCCTGTGAGAATTGTTGATCACGTCTCAGCCTTTAAACTCTCTAGCTAACTTACCAACCGTATTCTGTCAGCTATACTGATGACCACTAATGGAGACAACCTGATATTCCAAACTTGAAAATGAAGTAAAATCCCTCAAATTTTTTACTTAAGCTTGCACTGTTGTTGATTGAAGAACGGTGCAGAAGAAAACCTCTAAGTACCTCATACCCAACATCAAAAGTATAAGAAGTACAACACTTCTTGAAATTATCTACATCGGCATCTGCGTGTGACACTGAGTACTACAACGTAACTCCTTTAAGTGATAGTTAACTAGGTCTTTAATCAACCACCCCGACTACTGGGAACTAGATAATTCAAGTCTCAATCATAAGTTGTATATGTTCAAGCAAGTCATCAATCGATAGAGGGGTTTAAAGAAAAGAGGTAGAAACTAGAAGGAAGTCTCGATGATGAACTAAGTAGACTCCTTCATGAAACCCACTTTAATATCAAATATGAAATACCATACAAAAACCCTGTAGTCATCTGTCATTAAATACCAATACTAGCTGATTTGACGTTTTAGTGAATCTTTAATGTTATAGGATCGTTTTAGCATTAAATGTTATGTTTTGGATTGAATGATGTTAATCAAGGACAAATGTTGTAATGAATTATCGTTAACGGATGAACATTGTCTAAATAACGTTGTCATGAAAGTATAATCATGGAATAAGGGCTTGTGGTGTAAATGAATTTGACTTTGAGGTGTAAAAGATCAAACCACGGATTTTCCAGCTCAAACCTCATAAGTTGACTAGTCAAACTGCATAAGTTGACAAGTCAACTGCTCTGAAAGTGTGGCCAAACTTCATAAGTTGACTAGGTTAAACTGTTGAAAAATATGGTCAAACTACGTAAGTTGACTAAGTCAAACTGATCAAATGACAACTTATGTCAAATGGCAACTTCTGTCAAATGGCAACATTTGTACTTTGATCAAACCGCATGTTGTGCTATTTGGTGTCAAACAGCGGATTGTTCCATTTGATGTCAAACATCGGATTGTGCCATTTGATGTCAAACAGCGGATTGTGCCATTTGATGCTCAAACAGCAGATTGTGCCATTTGATGTCAAACAGCGGATTATGCCATTTGATGCTCAAACAACGTGTTTTGCAAAAAGTGCCATTAAAAACCTTAATTTTTGATGTTTTTACCTGAATTTTTTTGCAAAACTCATTGTATTTAAGCTATATCCATCATAAAAATACAAACTTTAACATAAATAAAATCAAAATTTATTTCTTCATTTTTTTAATGGAAAGCATAAACGAGCCATAAAAATCCCACGAATCAAACACACAAACACAAAACACCCTCGGTTAGCTCTTTATACCACTTGTTAATCATAAACATTCATGTTGACGTATGTGGTTTGATAAACCCGATCCGTCTAATAGACCAAGGGATAACGGGCCCTTGGAAATGTTGGCTACTTTATGTGGTCTCATGGTTGATTAAAAGTACAGGGGGCATTCCTGCACTTATTTCTAACAGTTTGGTGTTTTGTGTATGTCTGTATCTATTTAGCAAGTCATATAATCTTTATGGGGCAGAAGTGAAAATGTTGGGCCTATATAAACAACATTTTCCCAACTCTAGGGTAGAGCTTTCTTACACTCTCTCTCTACCTCTTTACTTTCTCTCTCTAGAATATATCTACTACTTCACCTCGTCTCATTTCAAATATTGGTATACAACCTATTAAGTCCTTTACATATAAGGCGCTGACTTGACCGTTGGAGGGTGGTTCTCGGGGCTTCGGCCTAGAGACCCCTTCTAATGGGTTCTTTCTTGATAGACAGCTTACTTATATGCTCGGGGTGATGACGAACGGTATTCGAGAGGCGTCAAGACCAAACTGGCGAAAATTTGCTTTAACAAATTGGCGCCTTTCGTGGGACCCGCTATTCAATCTACCAAAGCTGAGAATAATGGGTCTCATTTTCAATTCAATTTTATCAGTCCACTTCGTGTCGTGTAGTCATATTTTTTGACATAAAATATTTTATTTAAATATTCCAAAGTAAGTATCAGATACAATCTTTAACCAAAATATCAATTATAAAACATGCTAAAACTGTTCACCTCCTTCTACGGTTAAAAGATATGTATTGTTCGGTTCTATGTGCTTCGGCATCGAATTGAGTTCGTTCACGATATGGTATCACTCCTTCCATACAAGTTATGTTCAGTTCATCTCCTCCGGTGGAAGGAAAGTAAGTTTTGTTAAGTGTTAGTACAATTTGTGTTACGGGTATGTATTGGACTTGAGACACTTAATGGATTGGGCCAATAAGCTCTTGATGGGCTAGATCTTGTACTAAATCAAGTGATTTGGATGGTTTCCTGCACAATGAAAGTAAACCGTTAGTCTTACAGTGGGGACGGACCCCACGGTTAGACTCCAGCGTAAGAGTAAGTGTACATATTTGTCAGAGGATGTCAGAGTATGAGTGTGTGTAAGATGGTTAAAGAATGTGTACCTTGTGGGGTGTCAGAGTAACCCTATTTATAGGTGAGCGAAATATTAGGTTTTCCTAGTATTTCGCTTATTTCTGTTATTGGGCCGAAGTGGGACCCTATCGGATAAGGATCCACTTGTAATCCGTGACGTGCGGACGTTAATTCCCTTCCGCGGATACTTGTTGGTCCGCGAAGGGTCTGTTACGTCCGGCTTGCTTCTTCCGAGTCGTGCCAATACATAATTGGGCTTAGTTCTGGCCCATTGTGCTTTCCGTTGGTTTTATTTACTTGACTGGGCCAGAGGCCCATTTCGATAATATGGTTCAGGCCCAGAGGCCTGGTACACCTATTATACGCCATCAAGTCCCCCCAGTCTAATATACCTATTGCGTGCGATTTTGTTGCGTGCGGTAGGTATTGCTAGACTTATGTTCCGTTACTCTCCTATGCTATTTTCTTCCACCGTGGTCTCCTATCTTTTCGCGTTGTTTTCTTTTATTGGTTGGTGAGATGTGGTTGACGTGGTTTATTTGTGGCCTTTTATCTTCTGACTGATTTGACTGGCTAGTCTAACTTCTTAACTGTCATCACTACCTTTTACCTTTCATCTTGACCGTTTAATCGAAGGTCATTGCCACGTGTAGACATCTGGAGGTAATTTGTATTTACTATACCGAGGGTATAAATAGTCGGTGTGGTTTTCACTGTTTTCTTTTTCATCTTCTTCACCTATAATTGCCATTGTCAAAAAATTCTTCAAGCTCTTCAAATTTGTACCTTTTGTGTCTTGTTTCGAGGAATTTTTGGCTTTCAGGTTAGGCCTTTATCCTTGTTTACTTTATCATGAGCAGTATAACAGATATTAAGTCGGCTCTTACCCTAAATGCCCTAAAAAAATTGTGAAACATATCATATTCCCGATGAAGTTCATCCACAAATACCTAGCCCTAACCAGACAATCCATGAGATGCCTACCGGTAAAATAGGTGTGTATAATAGGTTCTTCGAGTATGCTAATTTTCGGTTACCGCTTTCCACTTTCCTTGTGAACATTCTTAAACACTATCGTATCCATATATCTTAACTCTTCGTCATTAGTGCGGCCAAGGTATCTCATTTTGAGATCCTTTGCCGTGTCTATGGTTTTGAGCCAACAGTTGGATTATTTCGTTGTTTTTATGTTAACTCTAAAAACAAAGGTTGGGTGTCATTTAGTAAGCGTCCGGGGAGCAACGTTACTTGCTATACCAAACCTTTAGACTCGCTGAAAAGTTGGAATGATCGTTTCTTTTGGGTCGACGCTTTTGCTTGTCCTGTTTCCTGTCTGTGGAATACTTACACAACTATGTCGAATGACCCTTTCCCTAAGTCTTCCCATTATAACGCGGAGCATTATGCTACCTTTGTTGCGTAGCCACTATTATACTTTAGATGAGAATACTTATCCTTAATTTCTCCGTGATAACGATGAGGGTGGGTGTTCCTTTGTTATGCTTTGTTTGCATTATACTTTTTGATCATATTTTCTAACTATTTACACACATTTTTTTTGTATAAATGGATTTGTTTGCGTTTATTCGTACCGCCGATCCAACAAAGGTCAGGATTGGTGAGAGGCAGCGTGGTGAAGACGAACCAAAACTGCTAGATACCACTGTTGGTCGCACCGTTCCTTTGAATCTAGTTGCACCAGCCCGTGCTGAAAGTGAGCTTGATGCCAGTGTTGACAAGCTATTTGATGAGGAAGGTAGTGGTAATCAGGAGGAGCAAAATTATTCCGCTGGTGGCGATCAAGGCGCTGGTATCCAGTTTGTTAGTGAGGCTGTAGAGGTTGTCACTGAGGATGTGGCCCCGTTACAACCAAGACAAAAAAGAAACGAAAAACTATTGTTGATGATGCTGGTGAACCCTCTCATCTTGCCAAGAAATTAAGAGATGACCATGGGGTTCCAGGTGGTCCTTTTGTTGGAGGCAAGTCACGGCCGGCAATCCAACATTTGCTTGCCGGGGCGGTGTTGAATGTGGAGGTCAGAGGTGAGATTATACCTACTTTGCCATTCGTGACATCTTCCGTGTCTACCACGCCAGAGCATGAGGAGGGGGATCACATTGACTCTATAGCTAGGGATAACCTCTGTACCATTGGGGCTTCGCAAAGGTTCGTTATTTCCTCAGACTCTTCTCATCATTCTGGTACTCATGTTGCGGAGACTGAAGTTGATTCTTTTATTAGGTCTTCGACTCCAGCCATGATAACTGCCACTAGTTGTGAACCGCAATGCGATATTGCAGCGTAATTAAGGAAGCATGACGAAGCCTCTTGTTTACCACTGCTCGTCTTCCGCCATGTGGAACAGAGCCTACCCATAGGTGTTTTTTCTGACCTTACTGCAGTGATTTTTAATGCCCGTTTACAATGAATGATCATTTTTAGTTTACGCGATTTAACTTAACGTTTACGGTTTAAGAGCAAGCTCGTAAAACCCTAAAAATAAATTGTGAATTACATAATGTCATACAATTACCTAAAACACGAGGTGTTATATTTAGACTCATTAAAAAGCTAGAACGGTCACTTCTTCTGGGTTGACGCTTTTTCTTGTCCTGCTTCATTTCCGTGGAATGCTAACAAAAGCGTGTCAAAGGACCCTCTTCTGAAGTCTTCTCAATTCAATACGGAACATTATGCCACTCTTGTCGCATATCCGGCTTCGTTTCATAAATGCCCGGAACCTTTTTTGTGCTTAATAGGAATTAGTCGTAACTATACCTTGGATGAAGATACTTATCCCTGGTTTCTGCGTGAAAATGGCGAGGGTGGGTTTTTACTTTGTCTTATATTTGTAGTGTCGTTTTTTGATTATATTGTCTAACAGTTTGCTCTCCCTTTTTTTAGAAATGGATTTGCTTTCCTTCATCCGTACTGCTGATCCCACAAAGGTAAGAGTTGGTGAGAGACAACATGCCGGGGGTGAGCCCAGGCTTTTGGAGACCACTATAGGGCATGTTGTTCCGCTCCTACCAGTCGCTCCCGCTCGTTCTTCGAGTGACTTAGAAGCTAGTTTAGAAAAACTTTTTGACGAGGGGAAGAGTGGTGAGCAGGAGGAACATGGTGATTCTGTTAGTGGTGGGTAGATTGTTGGTATTTAGTTTAGTGAGTGTACAGAAGCTATTGCTGAGGACGTAGCTCCTCTGCAACCAAGGCGCCATTACGCTTGTTGATTCTGGTGAGCCCTCGCATCCTGTAAAGAAATTAAGGGAGGATTATAGAACCCCTAGCGGAGCCTCCGTAGGTGGTAAATCTAGATCTGCAGTCTAGCGGTTGCTTGCTGGAGCTGTACAGAATGCTGAGGTAAGGGGATAGCCTGTTCCAACCTTGCCCTTTGTCACGTCCTCTATATCTGCCACACCGGAGCGTAAAGATGGAGGTCCCACTAACCCCGCTGTTGGTCTTAACCTTCGAACAATTGGTGCTCCACAAAGGTTCATTATCTCTTCAGATTCCTCCTATCATTCTGGTGCTAATATTGTGAAAGCTGAAGTTGACTCTATTGCCAGGTCTTCCGTTCCGGTGATGACGGCTCCCACCACCATTACTGCGACTGCCACCCCTGTTGTGGCTACTAAAGAAAAAGTTGTTAAGCCTTCTCTTTTTTCCGCTGAGTCTACTTCAGCCGGTACAACCGATCTTGTCATGGGTGGTTTTACAGACCTTATCGGAAGTGACATTCTTGTTGGCGATATTCGCACCGTTGTCAACCCTGATTCTGATATCTAGAAAGTTTATGTGCCTCAGTGGAGTGTTACCAATGGGTCTCGGCTTGACGATGGTCGTGTTTGCCGTGATATGGTAGACGAGTTTGCCCTTCCCTAGTTCTTTGCGTCCGTTCGCGGAATGGAGCATGAGCAACTTTTTACTGAATTTAATGTTGGAGTTGCACGTCAAATGTCTTTGAGTGCTGAGGTACGAATGCGTGCTGAATATAACATTAGGGAAAGGAGAAAACTAAAATCCATTATTGAGAAAAAAGATGCGCTGCTGAAGGCTAAGGATGAAGAGATTAAGAGTCTCAAAGCACAGTTGCTGGTAAAGGAGGCGGAAGCCGCAGAGGCTATTCGTCTTCGTGCTGAAGCTTCTAAATTAGAGGCTATTGAGAAGTCCCTGCAAGATGAAGTGAGAGACTTGAAAAATCATAACGTCACCTTAGAGAAGGAGAAAGATGAGCTGAACGTGAAGGTAACTGATCCCGTGGCTTCGGTAAAGGTAAGAGAGCAGGAAGTTGCTAATTTAGATGCTCAGGTTACTGTTGTCAAGTCGCAGAGTGACAATCTTATGGGCCGGGTACGTATTTTTATACTTAAGTTTTTCCTCTTTTTTTTATTTATGCCTTCACATCATTACAGTTGCATGAACTAGAGACTTCTTTTGCTGGGCTTCAGGAGAAAGTTGCAACATATGAGGACTTTATTGACCAGCTGGAGAAGTTTCAGGATGAAAAAATGGCGGTAATGAATGAGAAGTTTGACAAGTTATATGTCGACTTTATTGAGATGGCCCTTCACTTGGAGGAGAGGTTCTATCCTCATCTGCTGACTACCATTTCCGGCCGTAGGTAGCTTCTTACCTATGGCATGGAGCTTGTTATTGCTAAATGTTTAAACTCTCCTGAATACCTATCTGCCCTCGGAGCGGCTATTAGCAGATCTATTGAGAAGGGTATGCTGGATGGGTTGGCTGCTGGGATTACTCATGGCAAGGAAGGTAGGGATCTTGCGGATGTTGCTGCATATAATCCTTCTACGGAAGTTGATTATATTTCCGCTTTGTAAAAACTTCTGAGTGTGAACTTCTTTCTTCTTGTTGAGTTAAAGCTTAACAAGGATTCAAGTGTTGAAACTATTATGAACATTCTTCTCCTGGAGGATAGTGTTGCTGCGAGGTTGGGTCTAAGTGAGTTGCAACCACATGTTGACCAATTGATGGTCCCAATTCATCATTCTCCTAATCAGACTGTTGTTGGTGACACTGCCTTGTCGCTTTCCCTTGATGTTTCTCATGACTGCCTCTGTTCCGTATGTTAATGAAAAAGGAGTATCTCCATTGCTTGACTTGAGCATAGTACGGTGTGCCCATAGAACGTGAGAGAGCTCTCCCATCCAGTCTTTGCTCCTTGCATCTAACCTTGCTTTGATCCCTTCTCCCAAGATTTTGTTGGCCCTTTCTACTAAACCATTTGTCTGTGGATGTTTTACGGAAGCAAACCGTTAGCAGATGCACAACTTTTCACACCAGTCTTTGAATGGATTGTCTCGGAACTGTTTTCCATTCTCTGAGATTATTTCTCTGGGGAGTCCAGATCTGCAAACTATGTTATCCCAAACAAATTTTTTGATTTGGTTACCGGTTATTGTTGCCACCGGTTTTGCTTCGATCCATTTGGTAAAGTAGTCGATGGCTACTATTAAGAACTTGACTTTACCCGGACCTTCCGGGAAAGGTCCGGCAATGTCAATCCCCCACTTGTAAAATGGCCATGGAGATGTGATTGGATTCAACTTTTGTTGCGGGTTTCTTAAGATCGGTCGATTTTCTTGGCAGTCTTTGCATGCCCATATTAATGTCCTTTCGTCTTTATGCATAGTGGGCCAATAGTATCCAATTTGCAAGGCTTTAGATACTACGGACCTTGTGCATGCGTGCATGCTGCAAGACCCTTCATGTATCTCTCTAAGGACATAGTTTGCTTGGAGCGGTCCGACACATCTTAGCCATGTGCTAAGGAAAGATTTCTTGTAAAGAATTCTATTGATTACGACAAACAGTAGTGACTTTTGTCTGACTGCCCTTGCTCTATCCGTTTTTGCTGGCAAGATCCCTTCCGCGAGATACTCATGAATTGGGGTCATCCATGTTTCCCCTTCTTCTTCCACTACCGCTAGCACTTCCACCTCATTTATTGATTTTTCCTTAAGTTCTTCGACCAACACTTGCTTGCTTAAGTGTGAAAAACTGGTGGATGCTATCTTGCTTAATGCATCAGCCTTTTTATTCTCACTTCTAGGGACCTGTTTAATTAAGAACATTCAGAAATCATTGGTGAGTGTCCTTACCTTTTCTAGGTATCGGATCATGTCCGCTTCTTTCGCCATGTACATCCTGTTGACTTGATTAACTACCAACCGCGAATCTACATTTGCCTGGAGGTTTTTTGTTTCCATTTGTTCGGCTACTCTTAGAACAGCAATTAATGCTTCATACCCAGCCTTATTATTGGTTGCTTCAAAACCGAATCTTAAAGCATAAGTAAATTATATTCCTTCCGGACTTGTGAGTATCAGTCCTACTCCTGAACCATCTACGCAGGATGACCCATCCATAAACAATATCCACGGTTCCAGAAGTTCTTCCTAGATCTCCATCATAGCATCTTCTTCTGGTCGCTCGACTATAAAGTCTACCATGATCTGTCCTTTAATGGATACTCCAGGTTTGTAGTGTATAGCATATTCTCCTAATTCTATGCTCCACTTCTGTAGTCTACCTGCTACTTCTGGTTTTGACAACACTTACTTTATTGGTTGGTCCGTGATCACTATAATTAGATGTGCTTGAAAATATCTCTTCAAATGTTTACTAGCATGCACTAATGCTAATACCAATTTTTCCATTGACGTGTAATTTACTTCCAGACCTCTTAAGGTGTGGCTTATGAAATAGATTGGTATCTGTTTGGCTTCTCTTTCAGTAATCAAAACTGCGCTTATAGTTTCTTTGGCTGCTGCCAGATAAACAATGAGTTCTTCCTTTTCTTCTGGTGCCGTGAGCATGGGAATCTCTGCTATGTGTTGTTTCATCTGCCTGAACGCGGATTCGGCTTCATCAGTCCAGCAGGAATCACTTTTCTTTGTGCACCTCTTTAGGGTTTTGAAGAACGAAAGTGACTTCTTTGCGGATTTTGCTAGGAACCTGTTTAGGCTTGCCAATTTTCCATTGAGCTTTTGTACGTCCTTCAAGCACTTTGGGGATGGAAGGCTTAAGACATCATCCACTTTATCTGGGCATACGTTGAGACCTTTTGTATTAACCTTGTATCCCAAGAACATTCCTTCTTCCACTCCAAAAATGCATTTCTTAGGGTTCAACTTCATATTGATTTCTCTTAGTGTTCTGAAGGTTTCTTCAATATCTCTGATTATTTCATCTTCATTACGGCTTTTGATAACCAAGTCATCTACATAGACCTCTAGGTTCCTGCCGATTTGCTTATGGAACGCTTTATCTACCAGGCGTTGGTAGGTTGCTCCTGCATTTCTTAGACCGAACGGCTTCTTTTAATAGCAGTATATCCCCTGGTTTGTAATGAATGCTGTCTTTTCTTCATCCTCCTTTGCCATCTTGATCTGGTGGTAGCCTTTGTATGCATCCAAGAAGCATTTGAAGGGAAACCCACAGAGGTATTCTACCTTCTAATCAATTTCCGGTAGCGGATAACCGTCTTTAGGGCATGCTTTGTTCAAATCTTTAAAATCGACGCACATCCTCCAGCTTCCGTCGTGTTTCTTTACCATTACTGGGTTAGACAACCAGCTGTGGTAGTGGACTTCTTTCATTATTCAGGCATCGACAAGTTTTCCAACCTATTCTTGGATTGCCTGGTTTCTATTTGCTGCCTGACCTCTTTTATTTTGCCTTATTAGAGGGCAACCTTCCCGGATATTTAGCTGATGTTTCGCAATATGCCTCGGAACACCCGTCATATCAGCGGGTTTCCATGCGAACACATCTAGATTGCGTCTCAACAAGTCACACAGCTTGTCCCGACCTTTTTCTAAAAGAGTATCGTCTGCTCCGGATGCTCTGGGTTTATTGCCACTTTTATCCTTTCTTCATTTACTTGGTTGATGGAAGAAGGCTGTCCTATCGATCTTGCAACGGATGCACATTTGATGGTTACGATTTTGCTACTTGTTATTGTGAGAACCCCTCCTTCCACGGGGAATTTTAACATTCCGTGAGCAGTTAACGTGACTGCTTGTATCTTTCTTATTCCTGGCCTTCCAATAATTCCATTGTATGGAGATGCCGACCTTACGACCACAAAGTTCATAAAGCCGAAGTTGAATGTTCCCCTTCCCCAATTTTCACAAGCAATGATATTTGTCCCATCGGCCATATTATTTCGCTGCTAAACCTTGTTAAGGGAGCAGTGGCTGGGACCATTTTGCTTTTAACTTCTGGAAGTAGTTTATTGAAGCAGTGTTCATACAGTATTTCGGAAGCTGGCCCTCCATCTACATACATGCGGTGTATGAAGTGTCCACCAACTTCCGCCTCAATGATCATTGGTCCTTCGACCGATTCCTCTTCGTCTATGGGTGGGAATGAAATTTCGGAATGAGGGGAGAAACTTTGGGTAATTATCTGCCTTGCCATCCTCTGCCAGGGTTGTATCATCAAGATAGCCAAGGATTTATTTTTGCCGGATGCCTCCCCTTTCTTGTTTACTTTCTGTTGATCTTTCCCACTATTTTGCTTTATCTCCTTGACCACATGCGATAACTTCCCATTTTTTAACAACTCTTCTATTTACCTTTTTAGATGCATGCACTCGTCGGTGTTGTGTCCAACCTCTTTATGGAATTCACAAAATTTATTACTATTTTGTTTCTTGACCGGAGTCATCATTGGAGGTAGAGCTTTAAACTTTCCCTTTTCTAGGGCTAAAATTTCTTTTGGGGTTTTCGAAAGGAAGGTAAACATGTCTTGCCTCCTTTTCGGCCTTTGATGGTTCTTAAAGCCCCCTTTCTTGAAATTTTGTCTGTGTCCGGCATCTTGCTGTTTCCATGGCGGAAACGCCTTCTTCCGTTCCTGATTGCCAGCTGTCACCTCTCCCCTAAGGAAGGCTGTGGTTATTTTCATCATCTCATCTACAGATTTTGAGATCTTGTCATGCAGACGCTTGATTAGCTCGGGATTTGTGATTCCGTGCATGAATCCTGAGATTCGCATGACTTTCGGTACCCCTTTCACATCTTTGCTTTCAATCTTGAACCTTCGTACAAAATCTTCCGTAGACTCCCCTTCCCTCTGCTTGATGTGGTGAATTTCTACAGGGTCTTTAATACACTTCTTTTGCTGGAGGTAATTAGCCAAGAATGCTTCTTTTAGGTCGTCATAACTAGCTTTGGACTCCGGAGGGAGATCATCAAACCACACCCTTGCATTTCCGGTGAGTGTGGAATTGAACACATGACACCACGTTGGCATCGCCCACCTTTCTACCTTGGTTGCGGCCTAGAAAATTTTAAGATGATCTTCCGGATCTTCACTCCCGTCATACGTTTTGACGTGGTTAGGCATGCGGATCCTTTTTGGTAGATAAAAGTATCGGATGCGTGGAGTGAACGGATCAGTCTCCTCGCATACCCATGGTTGGGACAAGTCCTCGTCCTCCATACTTGACCTTTGCTTCTTAGATTTAGACATCCAGTGTCCTCCTGCACTATCCTCACTTTCTGACATTCTTCTTCCCTTGCGTAGGTATGCTCTTTTATCGTGATGTCTCTTATGAGTGGGCTTCATTCCTCTTAACCGGGAACTCTGGTAATAGCTTTTGGTTTCTCCTCGGCTGATGTGGTGTGACTACCGCCTTGAACTACCGGAGTATGCGGACATACTCTTTTCTTTATCACCCAGCCTATGGAATACACCCTTTTCCAGCCTTCTGAACACCGTCTCCCTTCTCGGCTCTTCCTTTCTTGGTGACCTAGATCGGTTACGTCTGGGTTCAGGACTTCCGGACACGTCGAGGACGCCTTTTGGTCCGAGCCTTTTCCTGACATCTCTTCTTTTGCTTGGTGCCTCCGATTTGGAGTACTGTGAGACCTCCTCAAAGTTGAGATGAGCTTTCACTGCTTTCAACTTCTCTTGTTGTATTTTCTCTTGGTGCATCTTCTCAGCGAGGATTGGCAGCAGCTGATTATAGTTTTTATCACAAAATTCCCTAAGAACTGCATCGGATGCGGGCTCATTTGGGTTTTCTTGTGATTTTTCTTTTTCCTTTCCCACTGTGTTCCGCACAGCAGATGTGTGGGTGGTAGGGGAAGGACCGGAATGTGCGCTCATGGAAAGTATTTTAGGGAACGTAGTTGTGTTACGGTCTCACGGATGGCGCCAACTTGTTAGTACAATTTGTGTTACAGGTATGGATTGGAATTGAGACACTTAATGGATTGGGCCAATAAGCTCTTGATGGGCTAAATCTTGGACTAAATCAAGTGATTTGGATGGTTTCCTGCACGATGAAAGTAAACCGTTAGTCTTACTGTGGAGACGGACCCCACGGTTAGACTCCGGCGTAAGAGTAAGTTCACATATTTGTCAGAGGATGCCAGAGTGTGAGTGTGTGTAAGATGGTTAAAGAAAGTGTACCTTGTGGGGTGTCAGAGTACCCCTATTTATAGGTGAGCGAAAATTAGGGTTTCCTAGTATTTCGCTTATTTCTGTTATTGGACCGAAGTGGGACCCTTATTGGATAAGGATCCGCTTCTAATCCGTGACGTGCGGACGCTAATTCCCTTCCGTGGACGCTTGTTGATCCGCGGAGGGTTTGTTACGTCCTGCTTGCTTCTTCCGAGCCGTGCCAATACGGAATTGGGCTTATTTCTACTTGTTATGCTTTTATTGGTTTTATTTGCTTGATTGGGCTTGGGGCCCATTATGATAATATGGTTCAGGCCCAGAGGCATGGTATACCTATTATACGTCATCACTCTTGAACAACGATATATAATTGGCGATCTCCGAATGGGCGGGTCAGTATTGTGATAAAGTTCGTATTTAAAATATGACAATATCTAGATGTCATTTTATGATATTCTTTGAAATGAATGCAATCAATAAGGTGGTAAATTTTGTAAAAATATTCCATCACATTAATCTTAAAGTTGGCAAGTTACTGATATTAATGATTAATAGAATGACATATGATAAAAAGTTCGGTTTAATATTTATGTTGCTCCAATTTACATAAGAAAATCACCAGTGAGGATCATTTAACTTTGATCACAATATGCTCTCTATTAAAACATGTAGAAACTCCATTACTATAACAAACATATAGATAAAAGAAGGAAACCACAACTTGACTTCAAATTATATCATAGCAATTCTCATATTAAGTAGACAACATACTGACATCAACAAATCCAAGATTAGAATAAGCCTGGGCCCATGGGGAGACAAAACCTTATAAAAGACACCAATATTTTCATCCAGGAAGTTCCATGTAAAAAAACCCCCATTTTAAAAAATAAACATTTATAAAAGTGATTTGAATATTTTCCTATAGCTCTCCTGGTAAAGCTAATCTTACTTGTTGTAGAAATAAAGGGTATGTTTTCCTCAATCGAAGTGCTGATACATCTTGCGGATGGGACTACCGATGGGTCTTTCTACTACACCTTGCTGATGAGCATTTAATAGGGTTTTGAAGTCTTTCATGCATTTATCAAGTAGGAGGTGGTCTCGGTATTCTTTTGAAGCAATACCCCATTATCTTCATGCCCTCTAAAACCTTCTTCCTGGTTTCATGGTTCAAATCACATATTAACTTAAATTCGTAGTACAAAATGTCCTTTAATAAACTAACCATGTTCTCTTGGTTGAAATCATATAAACATATAATAAGTTAAATGCAAAAACCCAAATTTAAACCAACAACAAATTAAAATCAGCCAAAAAAGCAATGCGCATACATAAGGTTGATTCAGAATCCTAATATGCACCAATATCACTTCCATTAAGCTTAATACAAATCTAAAATCCCATATTTAACAAACATGTATTCTGAATGTGACAACACAAACTTCTTTTTTAAACAATTCACATGGGATGTGTCATTAATGTGTCACTATCTAATTGTGTCATTCACATGCTAGGTGTCCTGATGGGAATAAATATATATATTAAAGCATCTTATGAGCATATTTTATATATTGGTATGTAGACATCATCGATAATAAAGTATTCTAAAACTATAAATGTGAACGTATTCATGTTGTTTATAAATTTTGCAATTATAAAAAACGTCGAGAATGATATACAAATTGAATAAATTAGTATATAGGAGATCCAAAATAAAATAAAAGATGCATGCTAACTAATCGGGGAGGTTAAAAGTGTAGCTTTACTAAAATAAAAAATCTTACCATATCATTCTCTTAATTTGATATTAAAAAAATAAGAAAGTTTATTGTCTAACAGAAATAAATTGATTTAAGTACTATACCGAGAGTTAGTTCTAGAAGACGTATTATTTTCACTTTTACAACTAATGGCTACAAGTATTCAACGACGTTTATTGGTTGATGTGCTTGTTTTGTATACCATAACTATATCTTATGATAAGGGCATACATGTGTGCATGTGATTCAACCCACAAAGTTTGTCATTACTTTAGAAAAAAGAACAACAAACAAATGGATCCCACTTTTGGGAAGTGTTTTTCACGTAAAGAGTAAGTAATGATAACAAAAGTTCCTTTCGGTACCCAAGGTGATGGATAGAATGCGGTAAATAAAAAAATAAAAATAACAAAAAGAAAAAAAACAAATGACATTATCATATGTTCGATTTATGCTAGTCGCATTCGTGCCGGCTTTTTGGTAAAAAGTAGGGCCTCGACATTCACTTCGAATGTGTTTTATACTTTTATGATTTTATCTTCCTAATATTTGGTTATCTATATGTGATATGATTTTCTCTTTTCTCTATATAATAAAACTACTCCCTTTTACCAAGCAAAAAAATTAACGATGACAACCATTTTGAGTTACGCTTTGGTAAAAATCTCATGTGACTATACCGGTACGAATGAATATGTTTGACCTATCAAAGTAGGTGAAAGAGTAGGTAGAATGTAAAATTATTATTATTATTTTAACTTTTGTGTTAAGATTCACACCAAAAAGACAGACATAATCATATGTTTCGTTTATAGTTTCAAAAAAGTTGTATCTTTTATTAAAAAAATAGTACACAGTATCTAAAAAAAGAGAGAGGCTACGTGCCCTGCGATGTAACTTTTGTTACTGAATTAATTCGTGTATTAGTTGAAAGTGAACAATAAAAGTTATTGAAATAAGGAA